>VDFB02072810.1:39882-115607 GCA_007258455.2 Sequoia sempervirens
TTAAGGGCCTCAAAAAAAAAAGCGCCCCTGGCTCTAGGTTGCACTGGTGTCATTTTGACGAAAACCAAACTTCCATCCGAGTACCCTACTTTGACCACTGATAACTGGAGCTGGGATGACCCGATTCAGGCACTATCTATTTTAACGGACAGCCAGAAGGGCCCTCAAGAGAAGTCCCTGGAGGTATTGAGGTAAGAAAACTGGTTCTAAGACCTCAAAAACTCCAGTGCGTATTTTATTTATGTTTACCGCTACCAGACTCGGCCATTTTCTGGACATCCTCACTTTGTAGTATGACACCAAAGACCTCGCACGCACGAGTGATTGCCAAATGCTGAAGGCTGACGACTATGCTCGTTGGAAAGATAAATTGATTACGCTCAATAGTTGTGAAGACTTCGAACGCGAACGGGCTCATCTGACCAGCCTAAAGGCTAGGCGCCTTAAGACTATGAAAATGCACTGAAAACCATTTGTTGGTCCGCCCGTAAAATTACGTGCTTGGTAGAATCTCCGCCACGACCACTAGGAACGTCGGATCGACAAGCAGAATGGTGCGTTGCGGAGCTGAGCTAGAATACTACTGATGTTAGGAATACTGTGTCTGCAAATATTGGCATCTGGAGGGTCCTTTAAGCCAGCGCCCCTGGCTTGTACTTGCACTGGGCATAAACGGAGAAGCTCAGAAACGTGAAAACTCCATTTTAAGCTGATCTTTGGATGATGCGCCTGAACTCGAGAGTGGATGACTGCACTTGATATCTCGTCGGATAAGCAGACTAGTTGTGAACGGATTGACTGCATCCGGCAACGAAACTGTCGAGATTTACCCCTTCCTTGAGATGGGCGCCCTCAGGCTAGAGGCGCGCTTTTGCCTGAAAAGAGCAAAATTCTTATCTCCTAAAATTTAGGGATTTTGACTTCTGTCGCTGATAACCGGAGCTGTGGTTCTCAGAATGCTTCGCTGGATAGCTCGACGGATAGCCAGACTAGTTCTGAAGAGATTGACTGGATGCTTGAGCATTTTGACCAGAATCTTGACCTTCAACAAGCTGGGCGCCCCTGAGCTATACTTGCGCTTTTGGGCTTTTCCTCTGAGAAATCTCCATGATTTGATCTTTAAAAACTCTGTTTTGATCATTGAAATGACCGTCTGCAATATGAAATGTCGTCTGAGATGCTCCTCCATCGTGAAAATCTACATTTTGAGTCTCTGCATCAGGTTTTGACCAATATAACTGACTTTGACTGACAAACTATTGACAAAAACTCCATGCTTGACATTGCCCAAAACTGTGTTTTACGACATTTTAACAAGGTTTATACTTTTAAATGCAAAATGCCTTAATGAAGCAAAAAATTTGGTTTGGGTACAACAGTAGTCAAGGGATCCAAGGCTGAATAGTAGTTTTCCATGGCATCCGCAACAATGTAGGGAATACGTAACCTCGTGAGAGCCTTCTGAAATCTATTGTTGAATGCATGTATGGGCTCTTTGTCTTGCCTTCTTACTTCAGTAAATTGGCGGAAAAGTTCTACAAGGGTAATGGGTATACCAAAATTTCTGACAAAGGCCTCCATCTGTTCCCATGTCCTTATAGATCCAATTGGAAAGTGAATGAACCAGTGATGGGCTTCCTCTCCCAAAGAGTATGGAAAAACTCTGCAAGCCACGTCTGCGTATGCAATCTGTAACGAAAGCAGAGGTGCAGAAGCAAATTTCCTAATGTCAAAATCACAGGGAAGTAAGCATACAGTACTTTTAATTCTCAAATTAAAATCCAATTAAGAGGCACACGAATGATTTACATAAACAAAGAAGATACTCAAAGATAATGAACAACAGATTTACGTGGGAAAACCCTTTCGGGAAAAAACCCACTACACCAAGCTGAATCTCTTTGTATTACAGTAACAAACAAATTACATACAAATTAGAGATAAAACTCTCTGGTATTAGTTCACAGTAGTTTCATTCACTATTCTTCCTGTTATAGAAATGCTCTCAAGAATCCGACTCACACTATATCAAACTTAGAAAAACCGATTTCTTAAATCTTATCACATTCTGATTTTGTCTTCTGTTCATCCTTATCCACCATTGCCCCATCATAGAAAGTTTCCTCTTGAGCATTGATTTTTCCCTACATGTAGTTCAACTCCAACGTCACAACTATTGCAGAAATCTAACTGCCATCCATTTGAAAATCGCTTCCTTTGATTGGTCCACGAGGCTCCACATAGGATGGTCGATTTGGTCAAAGGCGTTCAACTTTGTTGGCATATCGGTGAGACACTAACAGTGTCTCCCCGATGCCACAAAGTCTTCATATTGATATCAGCGTAAGTCCCAATCAGTCTGCAAGACAATATAATGAACGCCATGAGTCATACTGAATCCATCGACATCCAATGCATTCCTATCGGCAAGAGATTTCTCATCGGCTAGACTCATACCGATGCTCACAAAGTCACAATGACTTCAACTTTGCCATCAGCAAGAGGTTTCGCTGAATCTCCTCAAGTTTCACCGAAGCACCTGATAGTCGACAAGACATTCGTCTTTTGCCAAGACTTCACTCCGAGCAAACAAGTCTTACCGAGTCGAGAAGACTTTTGTCTTCGCTAAGATGTTTCATCGAGCATCGAGACCTCACATCGAGCAACCAAGTCTTACCGAGTCGGAAAGACTTTTGTCTTTCGCCGAGACCTCACATCGAGCACTCATGTCTTACTAAGTTGGCAAGACATTTGACCTTCACCAAGACCTTTCACCGAGAGCCAAGAGCTACTCCGATGACTTCAGTTGTATCCCCGTTGGCGAGACCTTCCATTGTCGCTGGGACCTCATACCGAAAACCCTTTAGTGTCACCGCGAAGGCCATATGCTATCGGTAAGACTCTCTTCGGTCGTTGGGACTTCATACCGAGTGATCAAGTCACTTCGAAGACACCAGCTGCTGTCAGTCTTCTTGAAGCCCTATAAGAACATACTGTTGGCCAGAGGTCTCCATTCGACAAAAGGTCACAGCGAATGCTTCTTGTCACAGCGATAGTTCATTCGGCAAGACACCAATCTTGTCTCAACGACTTGGAACATTTCAAAGGATTCAGAATAGTTAGTCGGCCAGACATGATTAATGTCACAGCGACTTTGCCCTCCAGGAGTTACATATCAGTATGGATTGAGGCAAATATTCCAACAATCTCCCACTTGACGAAGACCTTACTGACAACTCCAGAGCATAATAAAACTATTGAAATTCATGGGCCAAGAGGCCCATCGAACTGGCACACCACCTGTATTTGTCTGTACTCACAAGCTTCGTCAATGCATCTGCAACATTCTCCAGAGTATCCACTTTCTCCAAAGAGACCTTCCCATCCTCCACCATATCCCATACAAAATGATACTGTACATCTATATGTTTCGTCCTGGCATGGAAAGTAGGATTTTTTCCCAAACATATAGCACTCTGACTGTCACAATAAATTGTAATTTTTCCTGCATCAAAACCAATGTTAGAACACAAACGTTTTAACCAGATTGCTTCTTTACAGGCATGTGTAGCTGCCATGTATTCTGAATCTATAGTGGACAAAGCGACTACACCTGCCTCTTGCTCATCCAACTCACTGCACCACCATTCATCATGAAAACATATCCACTGGTGGATCTTCTGCTGTCAATGTCCCCTACCCAATCAGAGTCCACATAACCTCGAATACTGAGAGTCCTCTGTGATTCAACCAAGTTCCCATGGTAACACAAAGCATAGTTTGAAGTTCCCTTAGATATCTAAACACTCTCTTCGCAGCATCCCAATGTGTCTTTCATGGATCAGTCATAAACCGACTAAGTACTCCCACTGCTTGGGCAATGTCTGGCCTTGTACAGACCATTGCATACCACACTAGCATATGGCACACTAGTCATGTCCTCCATCTCAGTAGGAGATTTTGGATAGTCTTCAACAGATAGCTTCGTTCCCTGCGTAATTGGAACAACTAGCTGCTTGCAATACGTCATACAAAATCTCTCTAGAACAGTCATGATATACTTACTCTCATTGAGCCAAAGTTTTCTATTCTTCCTGTCCCTGGTTATTTCCATTCCCAGAATATACCTTACTGCACCAAGATCTTTCATTTAGAACTTTGCAGACAACTGAGACTTAAGATCAGAAATCATTAGCTTACTATTGCCTATGAACATCATATCATCAACATAAAGAGCAATAATAAGAACTTGATTACTTTCAGCTTTGTAATACACACAGTGATCAGATTTTGATCTTACAAATCCTAATGACAAAACAAAAGTGTCACGTCTCAGACTTTGATGCTGTTTTGTCCATGGCTTTGTGTGGATTTATTATATGAATGATGGTGTGTGTTAGAGTAATATGATATAATACAATGCTTTGGTGTGTGGAAATGTAAAAAATATTTACTTTTGAAATTGTAAACACATTTTATTTTAAAATATGCAAGATAGAACAAAATAGAAGTATTGATTTAATTATTGTTTTGATTTATATCTCTATATCTGTTACTAATACAATTTCGTTGTTGCACGCCTGAGTGCACTTGAGTTGCAGGTGGTCGAAGACTAAGAGTGTGATTGAGGAAAGAAGGCTAGCTTCCCGATAGGGTAAAAGAGGAAGAACTCTCGGTCACACACACAACACCTAAAAATCATATAGTTGCATTTAGGCAATGACTGTTTCAATTTGATTGTTTTGAATTACTTACAAATAGGTAATAAATGGTTTGAATAAATAAATAATAAGAATAATAACATAAATATAAATTAATTATTAATTGAAGTTTTAAAAGGATTATGATTTTTTTTATTAAATCTATCTTAATTAACAAGCCAAATAAATGTGTTTATGAAGTAAATATTTATTGAATTATCTATCCCACTTTCTGTGCAAATAATTGAAAATCTTTTTATTAAATTTTATTTATTTATGAAATTGAAATAAAATGGAAGTATTTTTATTTGCATATGTTTTAATTCAAAGTCCAAGATAAGGGAGAGGAAACTACTATTAAATAGAAAAGACAGTCCCGAGAAAATTGGGTTCTGGAAATTCTTCTTAAAACCAACAATGTTCTCGGCAAGTGGCTATCTCCTTATTTTTGCATGTAAATATCTGCCAAGAAAATTATCCATCTGTCAATTTGAAAGGGTCTGCATGACTCTCGGAAGAAGGGAATAAGGCTTTAAGGTGGAGAGAATAGAAGCATTATGGAAGAAAAGAACCTGCTCAGGGAGAAGCAGACTGAATGAAATTCTGGACATCTGCAACTCGAGTAATTTGCCAGGTTTTTCCATTCTTTTCTTTTAAACCAGTTTGAATTTTAGTATGAAATTGGAGAATTTGTATGCAAGATTTTATGAAAATGATTACAAATGCCTGAGAAAATGTCTTCAAGTTTTATTTTTAAATCTGGGAAAAACCTTCTCTTCATTTGTTTACATTGTTGAGAAAATGCCCAATTTCTTTCTTCCAGAACAGGGTTATATTCTTTTGCAATCTGCATTTCATGAAACTGCCCTCATTTGCTATTCTTTTGTACAGAAAATTGTGAGAGAAAAGATAACATATGGAAATATATATATATATATATATATATATATACATATATATATATATATGCAAGAATTGGTATTTCTGTGCACATATATATATATATAAATCCTGTATATATATCTCTTCCTGTTTCGGAATTCTTTGAATGAATCCATATTCAGGTTTTAGCTGGGTGAATACTTGTTACTGGCATTAGATTTTGTGTGGGGATTAATCCCCAACCCCGTCCCAAGGGAAGGGACGGGGCTGTGGGGAGGCTCGCGCCCTCCACAGGCCGCAGCGTGTGGAGAGGGCATGGCCTCCTCACAGCCCGCGCCCTCCCCTTTGGTAGAGGCGTGGCCTCCAGACACTTTTGTGTCTTTATTTTATGTTTCAAACTTCGAATTCAGTTTACAATAGCATGCTGTGTATTCTGTGCGGCAGATTTACATGGAAAGATAAGTATATACATACAATTTCATATATATATATATATTTATATATATATACACACACAGAGCTGTGTAAATATATATATATATATATATATATAAATGTGAATTTATACAGATATAACCATCTGCAGAACATGATATATTTCAGACAAATATATATATAAACATTTCAGTATCCCTGAAGCTGAAACTATGGAAATGTAGTTCTTGGAATCATGCAAAATTGGTGATTTTCTTTTGGTCACATATTCTTATGTTGCATACAGATGTAGATTTCTGAATATTAGCATACACTAGAAAACATAGATACAAATATGCAACCTCTGTTTTTCTGAAAGAATTATCCTGTTTCTGCATATTATTTTAACCAGAAACTTGTAGCAAATTGGGAATTTTACTTTCAAATCAGCTTGAATCTTGAATATATAGAAATATACAAAAATCTGAGAACATTGTTTTTAAACAGAAAATTATTACTTTTGCTTGTGATAATACATTGAAAAGTACCATGATATACATATATTTCTTTACATTTAAAAACCAAACTTGAGCAAAGAACATTCAAGAGAGTAGCTTGGAGTGAGAACAGATTTCTTTACTAAACAGAAGAAATTATGTTGAGAAAAGAGTAGATTTTAATGAACTGAAAACAAATCTTTATCAAATAGAGGAATATATGTTGACTTTTGTGATTTTGCTGAGAAAGAGAACATATTTTACTTAAATTCTGAAACTGTAAGTCTATTTATTTGGGTTAAATATTTAGAGATTGAACTCATGAAATACTTGAAAACTCTCTCTTTTACACTTTAAAGATAGATGAATTCTCATTGCAAATGTAAAGAGAAACCAGTTTGATAAACATATTATGAATATGGAAATATGAAAAATTCCTTTTTGAATCAATGAAATGTATGAAGCATGTAAGGAAAAATGCATAATTTTCTATTTTTACACTTTTTACTGTATTCTGGTAACTTCCAGGACAGGATGCCGAAGGTGGGTCCACAGAGACGGTAGTTTCACCTTTTTTGAAACTACCACTTGTTTTTTTTTTTAATTTTTATGCTTGGCCAAGCACTTGTACCATTGAAATAGATGGATTTGTTTTAAAAGCCTAGAAATATATGTATTTTAGTCTCTGCCACCTCCTGTTGCAAGAAATATGTTTTCTCATATTAGAAATGCATATAGGCATAGGCATGCATCGAGAGTTCCCTCCTATTTTATTGTGTCAGGTTGCTAGGCTCCTTATGCAGGGCCGGGGATTCCTTCAAATTAGGAAGGAACCCGGGGAAGTCATGTACTTCGTGGTTGGGCGGAAAAGGCGCTTGAATCACACTCTTGGCCCCAACTCGCAAGAAGACCGATGGTGTCACGGCGGTTGGAGAATCAGAGTTTTTACTTTACTATTTATGTACTTGAGTATCTTACTGGAATGGCTTGTGAAGCCCATTGTAAATGTAAATGTATTTGGCATTTGTTACTGCAACATTGAAATAGTTGTGTTATTAAGATTTTGATGTAACATTGATACAAATGTATTTATTAAAGCTATTGGTCTCACACAAATGTGAATATTTATTGGTTTATTGATCTCTTTTGAGTATGGGTGAATATATGTAAAAATGAATTGATATACTTGGCCATGTGCATAAGCATAATGAAATGCAAATGTTATATTTTATATACAGAAAATGCAATTTGTTTTAATTCTTTTACATTGAGTTTATTTTTGAAAACTCTTATTAATGGCATAATTTTTAAAGTAAACTTTTGAAATGGATTGAACAATTTAAAATTCTTTTGCTTATCTCCCAAGCGTTACAAAAAGTGTCAAACTTTTGGTACCACATTCTAGGAGACTGTTTTAACCCATACAGAGATTTTTTCAACTTGCAAACCATTCTTTCTTTACCTTTTTCCACAAAGTGCTCCAGCTGAGACATATAAATTTCTTCTTCAAGATCACCATGAAGAAACGCTGTCTTCACATCCATCTGTTCAATTTCTAAGTCATACGCTACTGCAAGTGAGAAAAGAAATCTAATAGATGCCAGCTTAGCTACAGGAGTAAAGATTTCTCCATAATCAATTCCCTCTACCTGGGAATAACCTTTTGCAACCAACCTCGCTTTATATTTTTCTACACTGCCTTCCAAACCAATTTTCTTTTTAAAATCCCATTTGCAGCCCACAGCTTTCCTGCCTTTAGGCAATGGCACCAAACTCTAGGTATCATTCTTTTCTAATGATGCCATTTCTTCATTCATGGATTCCAACCAAAAGTTTGAATTAGACATTTTAAATGCCTCTTTCACAATCCTAGGTTCATCAGTGCTAGAAATTAAAGCATAGGCACAAGTAGACTCTATCAAAGAAAACCCATACCTATCAGGTTGCTTTCTTTCACGAGTTGACCTCCTCATATGCTGAGGCTGAGGTGGTTTTTCATCTTCTTCAGAACTTTCAGAGCTACTTGAGCTTTCCTCAGTATTAGGTACATTTTGATTTTTCAATTCCTCTTTATCTAGTCTCGGAGGAACTTTTGCTACATCCTTTTCATTTTCTGATTTCTTCTCTGACTGTGGATCCATAGTAGAAGGCTTCAGCTCACGAAAGATAACACTTTCGCTATACAAAACTTTCTCAGTCTCAGGATTCCAAAGCTTGTATCCTTTTATGCCAACGCTATAGCCAATAAAAATACACTTTACAGCTTTGTTTTCCAACTTAGATCTTTTTTCAAATGGCAAATATGCATATGCCTCACAGCCAAAGACACGAATATGTCTCAGAGAGGGCTTCTTTCTAGACCATGCTTCTAAAGGCGTCTTCTCAACAAGAGCAAAGTTAGGAGTACGATTTACCAAGTAACATGCTGTAGAGACTGCTTCAGCCCAGAACTTCTCTTCCAAGCCAGCACTGCTCAGCATACTTCGTGCTCTTTCCATTACTGTCCTCTTGAACCTTTCAGCAACTCCATTTTGCTGTGGAGTGTAAGGTGTAGTCTTATGTCTTTTAATCCCATGATCTGTACAGTACCTTTCGAATTCATCTAAACAAAACTCACCGCCATTGTCAGTACTTAAGCATTTTATTTTCCTACCAATCTGATTTTCAACAAGGTTTTTAAATTCCTTAAACTGACTAAACACTTCTAATTTACTTCTCAGAAAATATACAAATGTTCTTCTTGAATAATCATCAATAAATGACACATAGTATCTTGATTTAGATAGAGAAGGAACATTCACTGGACCAAAAACATCATAATGAATATAATCAAGCAAACTAGAAGATTTGTGAGGACTGGAATAAAATGAAACACAATGTTGTTTACCATATATGCAATGTTCACAAAATTCGAACTCAAGGTTACAATCTTCAAACCCTTTAACCAGGTTTTTATTTTTCAAGGTTTTTAAACCTTTCTCACCAATATGGCCTAGCCTATGATGCCAGAGCATAGTCTTCTCTGCTGGAAGTTTAACCTCCATGGAGTTTACACCATCAAGAACATTTTCCTTCTTTTCTCCATGAGTAGCTTTTAGTGACTTTGCAGAGACACTATTGCATTGAACAGCATGTGCATCCAGCTTGTACAATGTACCAATTTGAGCACCCCTAGCTAGCACCATTGCGCCTCTAGTCATCTTGTAGCCATTTCTAAAGAACGTGACCTGCACTCCGATATCATTCAGCTTACTTACAGAAAGTAAATTTTGAGCCAGACCTAGTATATGCATCACATCATTGATTCCCTTCATTCTTCCATCAGGGAATTGAATTCTGACTCTTCCACGGCCAACAATTTCCAAAGATGAATCACTTACTAAATACACCTTTCCACCATCATAGTTTTCATACTTTGTGAACCAATCTCTATGAGATGTCATGTGGAAAGATGCTCCAAAATCAATCAGCCAGACATCATCTGATGCCCGTATAGCCAAAGCTGCAATGAAGGCGTTTGCATCACTCTGAGAAGAATCATTTCCAGAAGAGTTCTTATTTTTCTCCTCGCAATCCTTTCGGACATGACCAGGTTGTCCACAATTCCAACACTTCACCTTGGACTTCTTGCCAGGAGACTTTGATCTCCCTTCTGATTTCGATTTAGATTTCTTGTCCTTCTTGCCTTTCTCCTTCGATCTGCCTCTGACAGCCAGAGCCTTCTTTGCCATCTTAGAAGATTTTTTTCTCATCTCTTCCGACAAGAAAGAAGCAACAACATCTTCCATCTTGAAAGTGGATGTCATACTCCCAATAGCCATCACTAGATGATCCCAAGAATCTGGCAAAGAACATAGCAGCAGCATGCAACGATCTTCATCTTCAATTTGCACACCAACAAATGTTAATTAAGCAATCAACATATTGAATGCATTCAAATGATCAGCAACAGATCCTCCCTCCTGCATTCTCTAAGAGTACAACTTCTTCCTCAAGAACAATTTGTTCACCAAGGACTTGCCTTGATTAATAGATGTTAGTCTTTTCCACAAGGAAGATGCAGTCTTTTCTTCATGCACGTTCAGAAAAATAGAGTCTGCCAAACAAAGCCTTATCGGCCCCTTAGACTTTCTATCTGCAAGATCCCAATCCTCTTGCTTCATGCCTTGAGGCACGTTCCAGACACAACAAGCCATAGATCACGATCCACTAACAGATCTTCCATTTTTAGTTTCCACAACTCAAAATTGCTACCATTGAATTTCTCTATTTCTATCTTTCCGGATGTGCTCGCCATCTTAATTTGTAATTAAACTATCAAACCTCTACCAAACTCCCACTGAAAAAGAATTGACACAAAAAACCCAACCCTCTCACAAGGATAAGACAACTGGCCAGGCTTTGATACCACTTGTAAGGAAAGCAGAGGTGCGGAAGCAACTTTCCTAACGTCAAAACCACAGGGAAGTAAGCATACAGTACTTTTAATTCTCAAATTAAAATCCAATTAAGATGCACATGAATGATTTACAGAAACAGAGAAGATACTCAAAGATAATGAACAGATTTACGTGGGAAAACCCTTTCGAGAAAAAACCCACTACACCAAGCTGAATCTCTTTGTATTACAGTAACAAACAAATTACATACAAATCAGAGATACAACTCTCTGGTATTAGTTCACAGTAGTTTCATTCACTATTCTTCCTGTTACAAAAATGCTCTCAAGAATCCGACTCACACTATATCAAACTTAGAAAAACCGATTTCTTAAATCTTATCACATTCTGATTTTGTCTTCTGTTCATCCTTATCCGCCATTGCCCCATCATAGAAAGTTTCCTCTTGAGCATTGATTTTTCCCTGCATGCAGTTCAGCTCCAGCGTCGCAACTGTTGCAGAAATCTAACTGCCATCCATTTGAAAATCGCTTCCTTTGATTGGTCCACGAGGCTCCACATAGGATGGTCGATTTGGTCAAAGGCGTTCAACTTTGTTGGCATATCGGTGTGACACTAACAATGTCTCCCCGATGCCACAAAGTCTTCATATCGATATCGGCGTAAGTCCCAATCAGTCTACAAGACAATATAACGAACGCCATGAGTCATACCGAATCCATCGACATCCAATGCATTCCTATCGGCAAGAGATTTCTCATCGGCTAGACTCATACCAATGCTCACAAAGTCACAATGACTTCAACTTTGCGATCGGCAAGACTTTCCATTCGCCAAGAGGTTTCGCTGAGTCTCCTAAAGTTTCACTGGAGGATCTGACAGTCGGCAAGACATTCGTCTTTCGCCAAGACTTCACTATGAGCAAACAAGTCTTACGGAGTCGGCAAGACTTTTATCTTCGCCAAGACGTTTCATCGAGCACCAAGACCTCACATCGAGCAACCAAGTCTTACCGAGTCGGCAAGACTTTTGTCTTTCACTGAGACCTCACAACAAGCGCTGAGACCTCACATCGAGCACTCATGTCTTACCGAGTCGGCAAGACATTTGACCTCCACCAAGACCTTTCACCGAGCGCCAAGAGCTACTCCGATGACTTCAGTTGTATCCCCATTGGCGAGACCTTCCATTGTCACTGGGACCTCATATCGAAAACCCTTTAGTGTCACTGTGAAGGCCATATGCTATCGGTAAGACTCTCTTCGATCGCTGGGACTTCATGCCGAGCGATCAAGTCACCCCGAAGACACCAGCTGCTGTGAGTCTTCCTGAAGCTCGATAAGAACATACTGTCAGCCAGAGGTCTCCATTCGACAAAAGGTCACAACAAATGCTTCTTGTCACAGCGATAGTTCATTCGGCAAGACACCAACCTTGTCTCAGCGACTTGGAACATTTCAAAGGATTCAAAACAGTTAGTCGGCCAGACATGATTAATGTCACAGCGAATTTTCCCTCCAGGAGTTACATGTCAGTATGGATTGAGGCAAATATTCCAACACAATATGCCTATTGCGTAGCTGATCTTTGAACATCTTAACGTGGTCCTCGGCAGTACGATTAACATCATGGACTTGGAACTTCGTGCAGAAATGCTCTGGATTCTTCGGCATGTCATGTTAATCAACAAACTCAAGTGGAGATGGATTAGTAACCAACCAAGTAGCACCGTTTTGAGGGGGTTGTCCTCCTGGTTGAGCCATTGCTTGAACTAGTTGTCCCCTTTGATAAACAACAACTTGGGCTGCTTGTTGTTGAGGTGTAGTAGCCTGGACTGGTTGTTGTTCCTAAATAAACATTGGTGTAGTAACTTGGACTGTTCTTGGTTGAGCAAACCTTGAGACACTTGGTGGAGTTCTGAATAAACTAAAAATTTATTCTCCGCTTTCTTCACTTGACTGAACCTCTTCATTTGACAACACTTCTTCACTTGACTTAGGCTCTTTATTTGAATGACTTTCTTTCCTCTTCCTTGCTCGAGTAGGTAGCTCTAATTCCACAAAATCCTTGGATGAATTTGGCATGGACCTTAAAATTCTCTTCAACTTATCAGACGAGAATGAACTGATGCGATCCAGGATGTAGCTGCTTAATGGCGAGGTGCGGGAGCGAGAGCAAGTGGTTGTCTTTGATTCAACAAATCTCTTTCAATTGCAACTTGAATCTTAATAGCCTTCTCTTCTTCTTCCAACACGAAGCAAGTTCGCATATACTCAGCATAGCTCTCCTTTGTCCTCCACGTGAGATTGTTCAAACTTGAGAGGATATCCTCTTGATCGTCGTTGAAATCCAAATTCGGCTGCAATACTGGAACTATTTCTTTATGCGGTAGCACCATCTCGTTTCATGATAATTTCTTCTCCAATGAATTTTTTTTTGATAAGATCCCTTCTTTACTTGAATGTGGTTGTTCACTGCAAGGAAACCTTGGAAGGCCCTCCTAGTGCCAGTTCCTGTTGATGTGATTTTTGTGACCGCGCCAATCAGCAAAACAAAGTTGTCCGAAGGCTACTCCATTCTCTCTTGATCAAAGTATTCCATGCGCTAAGATTGCTAGAAAGATCGCACGTTCAACTCCAAGGTTCTGAAATACTTTGGAATACCCTCAATAGGTTCGTTGTGATATGTTGTTTTTACGAGGGGACTTACACAATCGTTCTTAAGGTTTTGCAGCTAACAAATAGATGATTGGAAGGGAATTTATCCAATGCGAATGATTTGGCAGTAAGGTACGTTTTCCTAAAACTAACCAGAAATAAACTTAATTGAAATGAGTGTAAGGGTAAGAAGGTTATAGATTCTATTCTAAGGTGGGATGTGGGATCAATCTCAACAGCTTCAACCGAACTCTACTCCACCTCACGCTAGACAGCTTACACAAAGTTGGTGCAATCTTCAAGGGGATAGCAAGAAATTTTCAAGCTACAATCCGACACCAAGACACTGTCAAGACGACGCATACCAAGATATGAATTGCAACTGAAGTTAGGCTTATAAAATTCTCCAGTTGACCACGCAAGGCAAAATTGTCGTCAGCAAGTTGCTAGTGGTATGGACTAAAACGTAGTTGCCTCGATTGACGCCACAAATCCACAACTAATGCCCACTTGCATGAAATGAAAATATTACTTTAAACTACTTTACGCTACTTGGAGTAAAAGGGATGAAAAAACCTTGCTAGCTATCCATAACAAAGACGAATTTCACCATCAATGAAAAGATCTTCTATTATGAAAGTTTTACACAACAATCTCTTACAAAAGTTTTCAAAGGAAAACTTTCCTTCTTCTCCAAACTATGCTAAGCTATCAAACTATCTCTCTGTTCTAACAAAATGTCTACTCTCTGATATAGTCTCTACTGTCTACTTCTAATGAAATACAAATGATTGGGGCTCCCCCTTTTATAGATAGCCTAGTCCAATGGACAACTCAGATTACAATCAAAAGAATGGATCAGATTGATCCACCTCAGCCCTAACCCTAAAAACTGCCAAAATGGGGAGTGGTACAATAAATGAATCAAAGATTCCCACTCACTCCCAAAATAGTAAAGGCAATTAATTCCCATAATCAATCTTCTAGAAGATCATCATTCAGTAGTGCATTCTCGTTCTCCTTCTCCCTGGTTGCAAAATCAATGAACCTAGCAAGCACAGCCTGAACCTCCTGGACTGAAATCGGTGGAATACAATCAAGCTGAAACTCTAGTACTATGATTGACTGTTCGTGCCTTGTGCAAGATTTTCTCCAAGCAACTAAACCATCCCACGTATTCTAAATCAGTCTGGAGAAAGTGGAAATATTTTCAAAGTCATCCTGCACGAAAGTCTTCACCTCCGAGAAGAAAGGTGCCAGCCTACCCCTCAAATTATCAGTAGTCACCTCATCGGGATTCAACCGTCTAGCAAAGATTGCCTCCAAAGTATTCTAGACTCCATCAATGATGTTCATCATAGCCTTCTGAACTCTAAATGAATCCGCCTGTGCTGCATCGAAGAACCCACGTCCTGTGACTACTGAAGAATACCATCCAACAAAATTATACCTATCACCTTCTTGAATAACTCCTCCATCAATCAGCATCTGCAAAGGAGTATGCATAAATGCCTCTAGACGCTGAATAACTTTGCTCTGATAAACAGAAGCATCACCCCAGGCCTGATCAACTGCCTCCATACGTGCCATAATGCTGGAAGCTTGTTGGTAAGCATGAGCAAGGTCTTCCATGAACTTCTCTGTCTCAGTACGAACTCCTGTAACCCATTTATCTACCTCATGTGCCATCTTCCTCAAATATTCCAAGCCACTAACTGATTCTCTGGATAACTCGGTTGGAAGATCAAGTGTTGGATTCTCTTGCCCACAAGGACAAGATAAGTGTTGCATGTATCCTATCAATGTCTTATGCTCTTGCTTCAATTTCTTATATTTTCCTTCAGTCCTGAACAATCTATCCTTAAGCGCCTAATAGGAGTTATCACATTCCTCAACAATCTATGCACTTGTGGGGCGTCCTAACTCCATGGTTGTGATCACATAATTTTCTGGCACTGCTTCATCTTGATCACAATCAACTCATGGCACTGCTATATGAAGGGTGCGAGAGCCATCCTCATTAGTTGAAATCTTCAAAAAAAATTCGTGCTCTCTTCTTTGGTGGAGGCGCGCTGATCCTATTCAAAAACTCTTCCATCTCTACTGCCGGATCAACCTCTTCACTGGGGCTCCTTCTCATTCTATCTCTGAGCCAATCAGGTACAACTTGTTGAATAACAAATGGCTACTCCTCTCTTGCCTCTACTTCAAGGACTTGTTCAACTTCAATATCATTCTGGCGAGGCTCATCGGCCTCTAGTGGCTGAGTATCTCCTGAAACTGCATCATCCTCTAGAGCCGTCTCTAACTCACGCTAAAAATGAGTATTAGTAGCAGTCTCCTCATCATCCTCTTGCTGATCATCTCTAGTAGGCGCATTAACATTCTGGCCAACTGACTACCTCCGTGGTGGCTGATTTTCCTCATGTACCTCCCGTTCTTGATTCAATGCATTTCTCTGATCAATGAAAAGAGAAACCTCTTGTATACTTGGAGAACGTGTCTCCAATGGCGTGGGTAACTCAATTACAATTCTCGGAGGCTCCAGCTGAATAGGCTCCGGTCGAACTGGCTCTTTCCTTCGAGATTCTGGACCTCGAGTAATTTGTTTCTTCCTGTTGGTAGTGGGTGTCCTATGGTCTCCCATCAAGTTGTAAGTTAAAGGAATTGACCTACTCTTCAGTCTGCTCACGTGCCTATCAACCCACGCTTTGGTGAAAGTCATGAATGGAATGCAAAGCGTGTCCAAATCTGCTATCTCAAGCTCTGACCAATCCGGGAGTGGAAGTGGCGTGTCTCTCACTACCTCATAATCTGGATGGAGAACGTTCATGTCCTCATCCACCTGGTCTGGTACTGGAATGACTTCACACTCTCTAATCATATTCAATGGTAACGTAGAGAACATTCTTTGCCTGACTTCAGCTTCGTTTGATGCACCAGCCCAGTAATCTTCAATAGTTGCCTTATGTTTAAACTCTTCTGACAGTATCCATCTGATATTGCTATGTGGATCATAATGTTGTCTACTGGTGTGATAGGAAAAATGAAAGAACTGAAGTTCACTTTCAGCTTCTCTAGCTGCCTGAAGTGAAGGACACACTTCGTCTGAATTACCCATAACAATCGGGAAATCAACTTCCCCCTTCTTCTTTCTCTTCTAAATCTTATCGTAGGCAACCGGTTGCCTAGATATCTCTAACATCAATATTCTATTGGTTGGGTACTTAGGCAGCCTATATGGATATGAGGAAAAACCCTGCAGCCTGATGTAAGAAAACTTTGGAAACTGTATAAACCAGCACCCATACCTTTCAATTAACTCCTGAGCTTCCCTCGAGATCCTATGATGTGTACGCTTCTGAAGTGATCTCGTGATGTGCATGGTAAAGGCATCATTGACATGCTTGTAATGAGTAGTTCTTGTCAAGTGCAGCTACGGACAAGCCTCATAGATCTTGAATTGATGAGAGCCACAACCAACAGGCTCCTTATATGAAATCCCTCTATACTTCGTCATGCAAGCCAACAAGTAAATAATGTAAGAGCCCATGTAAAAAGTCTTCGTTCTTCTCAAACTCAGGAGCTGCTCGTGCAAGTTATCACTAATCATCATAGCCCAGTTGATGTGCTCCTTTCCTTCTAGCACAGGGTTGATGTAATAAAACATCCATGGCTCAAAAATAAACGATTGAGGGCAGCCACCAACTCTACTCAGCATCATGATCAGGTCACAATACTCCTGCTTTAAATCATCTGATATAATCTGTCTCGGCAACTTTGTACGAGAGGGCTTGGGTTTGTTCATCCAACGAGTGTTGATCACCTGTGCACATCTCTCGAATGTAGAAGCATACATTCATTTAGCATGCTCTCTTGATTTGTAAATCATCTTCTCGTGAGCTGGGATTCCAAAAGCTTCGCCGATAGCTGCAGGAGTGAGGTTGGCGAATACTTGACCATCTGGTGAAACAATAGACTTGTGCTCAGCCTCGTAGTAATTAGCACATTCCATCATCAGCTCCGAGCACTGAATAGCTGGTGGAAACCAGCAGCTGCATACAAGCCACTTCGAACAATATTGTGCAACGTGATTGAAGGACGGTGACTACCAACTCCCATTATCTGATTTTTGAAAGTCTCCAAGTTGAAAGAACTCAAATTTGTATCCGCCAGCTTGCTCAACTTCGAAGTGAACTTAGATTCTGAAACATCCCTGTAGATTTTTGCCCCAATTTTTCCAAATGTTTCACAGAAAATTTAAACAAACAGTTTGCATGAACTAATTTCTCTTCATCCAATAACTTACAAGCAATTTTCAATGTAAATCATATTATAACAATTTTAGAACAAAGATCTGAAATTACAAATAAATATTGCTTTCAAATCTTTAGTAGAATAACAGCAGAAATATGAAGTTGAAGCACAAAGTGAGACACCTGAATAATATCTCCAACAGACAATGGGTTTCCGTCCACTGCCTCCAAGCTCAAGGGTTTTCATCCTCAAACCTACTGAAAGCCAAAGCTTCCCATAATTCTCCAAGAGAAATCATAAACCAAGCATATATCAAGCATGTTGAAAGTGAGCTTCTTCAATCCATTTTATAACTTCTTCATAAGAGCCCACTCACTTGTCTTGTCAATGTGGGATAATAAAACACTTTATAATATTTTATCCCACTTATGTGCTCACTATACCTTTTGAGTGTAAGGGGACATTTAATATTTAAGACATAATACTTTATTGTCCCACTATAGTCATTTATTAAATAAAGTTAAATATTTAATTTAACTTTATACTTTGCTTAAATAAATAATTATTAAATGACTATAAATATTTTCCATTCATCTAAACATCATTCCTGAAACCACTGATGTCGCTAAAGATTTGGACCATCCCAAAGTGACTTACTATAAATAGTAAGTATGCCCAACTGCATCAAATCACCTCAGAATGACTCACAATTGAAAATGCCTAGGCAAAAATCCTCCAAGATCCCTTCTGTGTCTCGGCTAGCCTATGGGACCATGAGAAAATAGGCTAACGACAAAACATGAGTTATCTGCTAGAAAAAGGGAACATTACAGACTCCGGCAGGAAAGGCTTGCTCAGTTTCTTGATAACAGCCTGCCTGGATGCGCCATTGCTATCTCTGCCAATTGCTCTTACTTCAGCCATCCTGCAAAATAATAAACAACCATCAGAAAATTAACTTAGAAAATAAATAAAATATCATGCAGGGGCTGCCAGTCGACTTTTAAAAACTTGAGAAGTTGCAACATTCATATTCATTTGCAAACCTCAACTTCTTCTCCAGCAAATTCGAACTTTCAATCACTTAGAAAGTTTATGCAAGCTTCAACAACTTCGACTCTAAGCAAATTTTCTAAGTTGGCTGAAACAACTTCACACTCCTCAAGAAATCGGCCAACTTCACTTCAGCACTTGGACTTTTTAAAATTCGTACTTCAGCAACTTCAGACATAGATTTTTTTAAACTTCAGCTTCAACCACTTCTACTTCAAGTCGCACTTCTTCAATAACCTTAAGCTTGCACTGCAACTCCAATCAAGTCGAACTTCCTCAGCACTCAACTCAGTCACTCACTACAACTTCAATCTTAGAGAAAATTCGAATGTCTTCAGCTGGTGAAGAAGAATGAATAAACTCTCAATTCTTATAGCCAAATCGAATTCTAGAAGGAGGCCAATTTTAGTTAACTCATTAAATTTCCACTACTTCTCAGTAGGAATTCAAATTTCCCTCCTTTTCCAATTTCAACACTTGTCACCTGATGCCTGGAATCTTGACCTTCTATAACCTCAAAGACTTATCTTGACTGGCGTATTTTTAATTTACTTTCGAAAACATTTACTTTAAATTCACTCTTTAACAAATTTCATTCACCAGTCGGAGCTCTGTTATTCAACTTTTAATTTTATTCACCTCTGACGCTCTGGAAGATTCATTCACGGAGAATTCAAATGGAATCATCTAGGCAATCCATCTCAAATTCATTGTTTGAAGCACTTTTCCTTTGAAAACACATTTTATTCAATTTTCCTTAAAAAAAATTTAAATTTCCCTTAGGAAAATTTCATAATTCAAGTGTCGATCAAATTCTCCATCTCGAAAGCTTTGGTGAAGTGCAGAAGACACTAAAATCAATTCTTTATCGAAGATCTTTAGTACCCAGAAGAAAATTTTCTTTAGAACGCATCGAATTCATGGGTCTACGACGAATGGGTTCATTTAATTTTCTTGAATTTTGAACCATAGAAAAATAATTTTTCATCAATTTATTCCAGTTCTTCATTCTTGTGAGTACTTTGTTGCTCTGACTTGAAAACTTTTAATCACCTGCCATGCCAGCATCTTCTGACTTCTTCACGCAAAATTTATTCATGTCTTAGGAAATTTCATCACTCCAAGTCTAGGCATATTTTTCTTAGAAAAAATTCCTTTTAAATGCCTTGAGCACCTATTATGAAGGATATTTAATTTCAACGCCCAACATATTTTACTTCATGTCTCATCTTGAGTGCATTTCACTTGTTGAGGTGGACTTAGCTTCCAACGCCTTAGGATATTTTAAGCCTTATGCACCTTGGGCGCATTTAGCACCTTGAGGAGGACGAACATTTCCACACCCTCGGTATTTTGTCTTTACATGCCTTGATTTGGGCGCATATCATTTATGAAGGAGGATAAACTTTTCAATGTCACCTTTGACTTGTTGACTTCCTTCTAGCTTGAGCGCATATCATATAGGGTGGAGGATGGGCGCATTTCCTGTGTAGAAGGATGAAACACTTTGACCCTTTGACTTGAGAGGTGGGCGCATTTCCTATGTGGTGGAGGATGGGCGCATATTGCATGTAGTGAAGGATGGAAATTTCCAACGCCTTGACTTCTTTTGACTTTTTCCTCTAGCTTGGGCGCATTTTACCCCTTGAGAAGGATGGGCGCATTTCACCTATGGAGGTGGATAAAGCTTAACACTTAGAAATTTTTAGCAACCCTAGCCACCTTGCATGGGCGCATTTGAGGGTGGCTGCAGGATATCTTCAATACTTAGAAGATTTTTCATCATTTTGCTTGTGAGGAGGGCGCATATGGAGGTGGCAAGAGGATATAAGCTTTATGCCTTAGAATTTTCTGGTCTTCTAACACCTTGAGGGCGCATATGGAGGTGGTAGGAGGATATTTGAACACTTAGAAAAATTCTCAACATCTCCAACTGAAGTGGGCGCATTTTACCTAGTCAAGAGGATATAAGTTCCAGACTTAGGCAATTTTTTTTTTGCATGCCATCACCTTGAGGGCGCATTTGGCCTAGGGAGGAGGATGAAACATCAACACTTAGAATATATTGTGCATGCCATCACCTTGAGGGCGCATTTGGAGGCATAAGCAGGACGAGACTTTAATGCCTTAGATATTTCTCTTGACTTTTACTACCTTGAGGGCGCATTTGGCATAGGCAGGAGGATGAAACTCAGACTTAGAATATTTTCCAACTTCTTGAAGGCAAGCTGGGCGCATTTTATAGGTGGAGGTGGATGAGCTTCAATACTTAAACATTTTCCATCACCAACTAAAATGGGTGCATTTGGCATAGGCAGGAAGACAAAGTTCCAGACTTAGGCATTTTTCTTACCTTCTGCCAGCTTCTCTATACCTGCTATTTATAGTAAGTCCCTCAATTTTCACACTTTTGAAGCTCGGATCAATTTGAAATTCTAAGCATAGGACCTTCATGACCTTGTCATCCTGTTCACATTGCCATCCTGAGCTGACCTGCTAAAAATAGCACATATCTGAAGATGATTTACTATTTATAGTAACTGCCTGTTTCTGAGACTTCCCCAACTTCGATTGATTTGAAATTCGAATGGTGTGCTCCTCATCGGGTGACCTGCCCATTGGCACTGGTCCCTACTGTTGATTTACTATTTTTAGCCAGTTTCTAGAATGCCTTACTATAAATATTAAGTGCTTCGATTGCCTTCAAATTTTACCAGTGGACAGCTTGAAAGATGTTGATCGCAGTGGGATACACTGGTTTTTGGAAATTCTGACTTTTTGCCCCCTCTTTTTGGGTCCCAAAGCTAGAAACCCTAATTTGACTTGCATGCATATCAAACAACCTCCGTTTGACCTCATTTTTGTTTCACTTCGCCCTGTTTTTGGTTCTGATGCATTGGGCGGCTGCCGGAATGGAACTGCTAAAAATAGTAAGTCACTGAAAATTGATCATCTTGCTTCGAATGTCACATCATCGCGAAGCTCTTAAAAAACCCATAAGGAAACATCAGACATAAAAAGAAAACCCTGACATGCAAACCCTAAAAATAGCCCCCGAAGGCTGAACTCTGAAATTCATTGTCTCACTTTGCATGTTACACCATCGCGAAGGTTTCTGAAAACCTAGAAGGAATCTCTAGACATGCACTGAAAAGCTCTGCATATAAACCCTAAAATTTGCTTCGGAAGCTGAACTGCTAAAAATAGCAAGTTGTTTGTTTCAGCTCAAATTTTGCCAGTGAGTAGCTTGATGTGTTATGGATGCAGTGTGACTAAGAGAACTTCAAAAGTGTTGAGAAAATACCCTAAATTGCACACTTACTAAAAATAGTAAGTTGTCAGAATCTGATGAAACTTCAGTGGGAACTTGCTAGAAGCACACTGACTGCAATGTTAGTCTCAGATTTCAATTTATTTACTTCATTTGACTTCAAATTGACCATGAAAGTACAAACCCTAATTCTCAGACTTGGCCAAATTTCATGTTTAAGCTCACAGACAGGCACATCCTGAAAAGACAGACAGCAGAAAGAGACAGAAAGAGAGAGAGACCAAAACAAAGCCCAAAAAGACCAAAATGGAGCAAAAATTAGGGGGTCCCCATCTTGAATGGGGTGATGTGCGAAAAGGTCACAACATGTCCCAGGACCGCACTTTCATCCTCGGGTAGAGAGCTTCCTGAGGCGTAGCGTTGAATTCGAAAACTAGCTCGCCTAGCCCTATCTTGCATTTCGGGTCTTTAGGGTGACTTAAGGACATTATAGTCCTCATCATTCTCGTCCCGCATTCCCCAACATCGTGTTAAGCTAAGGTAAGTTAGGGAAGCCTTTCGCTCTTGGCGCTCTGTGACCTGGGGCCTTGAATGTGGTCGATCCCCTCTCTTACAACAACAGATGGAGATATTATGGTCAAGGTTGCAAGGGGTAATGATGATGTTGCTGCAAAACCAACTCATCCTGTTATGAGTTGTGAGTCTTCTTTTGATGATGGCAGTGTAGGGTGGACTACACATGACTACTCTAGTTTTCCATTGGCACAAACAAGGGAGTTTCACCTCAATTGCATAATGAGGTGTGCTCACCAGTTTTCTTTTAGCCCACATACACATGATTTGATTATGTCCTAGAGGACACAAAGAGATGGGTTGAATAAGAGGTGTTCGAGTTCACTCTGGTATGGAATATTCGTGACTTCAGATGGTGAGTCCATGTTTTGCAAGTCTTTTGCTTTGTTCTCTCCAGTCGGCTGGTTCCAGAAGCAAGAATTTGAGATTTGGTTTGATTGGATTCTAGGGGTTATCAGAGTGGCACCATGGAAATGTTGACGTGGTTTTTGCGACTACAACACAGAATAAAGTCGCCAACGGCTACTCTATCCTCTCTTGAACAAAGTTTCCTGCATGCTAAGATTGCGAGATAGATCATACATTTACTCCAAGGTTCCTTTAATGCGAATAGTCTCAGTTGGCTTGATGTGATTTTGCTGGTATTTCAAGGGGACTTACACAATTGTTCGACAGTTGACATCAAACAGCGGACTAAGGGCTCTTGTGTAATTCAAATGATTTGGCAAGTGAGCACAAGTTTCCTAATTCTAACCATAAATGAACTGAATTTAAAATGAGTGTAGGGCCTAAGAAGTTTACGTTCTATCTAAATGCAAGACATGTGGAGTTCAACTTCAGCAGACTTCAACCGGATTTTACCTAGCCTCGCATCGGACAACTTCAGCAAAATTGGTGCAATCTTCAGAGGAGTAACGAAGAATATTCAGATTATAATTGAACATACATGTACCATCACAACGATGCATACAAGAATACGAACCACAATCAAAGTTAAGTTTGAAATGATTTCCAATTGACCACGCAAGGCAAACTCACCATTAGCAAGTTGCTAGTGGTATGGATAAAGAGAAGCTACTTTGATCAAACACCACAAATCCACAGTAAACTACTTGCATGAAATGAAAACTGCACTACTTTAAGCTACTTCAAGTTGCTACGTGAATTGGAAGGACGAAGAAGCCTCGACAACTACTCATAACAAAGAAGAAATCACCATCAATGAAAATTCTTTTATTATGAAAGCATTCACGACAACTCCTTACAAAGTATTCAAAGGGAAGACTTTCCTTCCTTTTCAATCTAAACTACTCTATTTTCTACTCTATCAATTTCTCTCTACTCCTTTGCTATCCTAACTCTGATCTAATTCTAATGAGATACAAATGAGGGGGACTCCCCCTTTTATAGATGGCCAAGTCCAACGGACGGCTTAGATTACAATCGGCTGGATGGCTAGGATCGCGCTACCTCAGCCTTAAACAAGATTCACCCTAAAAACCGCCACAATGGAGAGTGGGGCAATAAATGAGCAATTAATGGCCACCATCTTCTAGAAGATTCCTGTTTGTAGACGCGTTCACACTGTTCTCGATCTTCTTGTTGATGTTGTTCTTCAACTTCTTCTTTGTCACTTGAGTTATACTAAGTCTCAACACTTAGCCATTTTTCGCAACTTTTCTTCCTTCGAGGTTGAGATGTCATCTTGGATTACTTTCTTCATCACCTTATGTCATCACCACTTGGTCTCGACATTCCTCCTACAAAACAAGCAAGGAGAAGAGTATTAGAACACTTCATAACGAGAAGAGTATTCGAACACTTCATAACATAAATTCAACTTACTTACCAGGATTTTCACGCTCTAACTTCCAAGCATTCATCGCCCTCACTAGCCAAATTTGCGTTCAAATTCTTCATGCCTTAGCCAAATTTCAACCTCCTCAAGGGCGTATTAAAAGATGTGCTTTAAGATCATCTTTTGAAGGTGTTAACTTCAACTGCATCTTCCTCAAGAAATTTATTCCACCAGCTGAAGCGTTGACAATTTTGATTTCATTCATCTCCAGCTCAGGAAGATTATCTTCACGAAGAATTTGAGAAAATTCACCTAGGCAGTTCCTTTCAAATTCGTCGTTTGGAGGATTTTACCTTGAAAACACATTTTCTTCACTTTGCCTAAGAAAATTTTAAAATTTCCCTTAGGAAAACTCATCAATCCTGTGCCCATCAAAAATCTCCATCCTGAAGGCCTTGACGAACTGTGGAAGACTTTAAAATCAACTTCTCATCGGAGATCTTCAATACGCAGAAGAAAATTTCTTTCAGAACTTGTCGAATTCATGGGTATACAACGAACAGGTTCATTTAATTTTCTTGAATTTTGAACCTTGGAAAAATAATTTTTTAAACAAATTTAATCTCGTTCTTCACATTTGTGAACATTTCTTGTTGCTCTGACTTGAAAATATTTTTGTTGACCCTGTGTAGCTGGCATCATCGGACTCCTTCACTAGCAATCCTACTTGTGCTCTAGGAAATTTCATCACTATTTCAACTTGGGTGTATTTCTCCTAAGGAAAATTTCTTTGCCTTAGAATTTTTTTTGAATCACTTAGCACTTTTGAAAATTTTGCCTTAGAAAATTTTATTTCATCCTCCTGTGGTGAGAAATTTTTTAATGTTTCAACTCACTTAAAAATTCTTCTTTCTTGAATGCCTTGGGCGCATTTGGTACTTCATGAAGGATATACTTCTCTTAAATTCCATGCCTAGCATATTATTTATCACTTGGCAATTTCCAACGCCTTAGTATATTTCACTTCACACTTCCTACCTTTCCCTCTTGGCGCACCAGTTAAGAAGGATAGAATATTCAATGCTTAGAATATTATTTACTTATCAACTTTACCACGTTTCACTCTATACTCACCTTTTACATGGCACATACTACATGTACAGGAGAAATAACCTTTACCACACCTCCTTGTGACCCTTTGACTTCCTTAATTTTGTCTTCACATGCCCTCATTTGGGCGCATTCAAGCATGCATGGAGGATGAAACTCCCAACGTGTTTTGACTTGTTGACTTCTTAGCTTCATGGGCGCATTTCACATAGTGAGGTGGATGAAGCTTAAAACATGGGCGCATTTGGAGGTCAGGAGGGATGAAACACATGCAACACCACCTTGTGGCCTTTGAGCTCCCCTATTTTTGTCCTTACATGCCCTCATTTGGGCGCATTCAAGCATTGGAGGTGGATGAAGTTTCCTATGCCCAACTTTGACTTGTTAACTCTTCCTTCTTATGGGCGCATTTTGGCATATGAGGAGGTCGAGATTCTTGCCTTAGAAAATTTTGCATGTCATGCTTTCAAGGTGGGTGCATTTAGCTTAGTGTGAAGGATAAACTTTGTTGACTCTTTGACTTTCTTGAGAGGTGGGCGCATATGGAGGGTGGTGGAGGATGAAGTGTCATGCCTTAGAATATTTCTCATCAAACTCTCATGGTGGGCACATTTTGCTATGTGTGAGGGATAAACCCAACACTTAGAAAATTTTCAAACACATCTACCTTGCATGAGGGCGCATTTTTCCTAGGGAGCAGGATGAATCTTAGAAATTTTTTTATGCCTGGCTTGCTCTCTAGCTGAAGTGGGCACATTTTGCCATAGGAGGAGGACAAGCATTTCGTACTTAGAAAACTTTTGCATGCCACTACCTTGAGCTGGGCGCATATGGAGGGGTCTGCAGGATGAAACTCAGACTTAGACATTTTTTTACCTTCCTCTGCCAGCTTCCCATACCTTACTATAAATAGTAAGTCTTTGATTTTCATACCTTAGAGGCTCAGATTGCTTTGAAATTTTAAACACTGTGTCTTCACGACTTTGTCAACCCGTTCACACTGCTACTCTGAGTTGACTTCCTAAAAAATAGCATATTTCTAGAGGTGATTTACTATAAATAGTAATTGCTCGTTTCTGATATCTCCACAACTCTGTTTGATTTGAAATTCGAATGAGGCGCTCCTCACCACGTGACCTACCTGCTGACATCGGCACTTGATGCTGACTTTCTATTTTTAGCCTGTTTCTGGAATGACTTACTATAAATAGTAAGTGCTCCATCTGCCTTCAAATTTTATCAACAGATAGCTTGAAAGATGCTGATCGCGGTGGTATACACCGGTTTTCGAAAATTCTGACTTTTTACCCCTCTTTTTGGGTCCCGAAGCTAGAAACCCTAATTTGTTCTGCATGCATATCAAATGACCTCCTTTTGCCTCCGTTTTTGTTGCATTCTATTCTGTTCGTGATTTTGAAGTGCTGGGAAGCAGCTGCCAGGATGTACTTGCTAAAAAGAGTAAGTTCCTAAATGAGTGACCATCTCTATTTGCATGTCACACCATTGCATAGATCTCGAAAAACCCATAAGGAATATGCTGACATGCAAAGAAAACCCTGACATGCAAACCCTAAAAATAGCCTCCAAAGGCTGAATTCTGAAATTCATTATCTCACTTTGCATGTTACACCATCGCGAAGGTCTCTGAAAACCCAGAAGGAATCTCCAAACATGCGTTGAAAAACTCTGCATCTAAGCCCTGAAATCTGCTCTGGAAGCTGGACTGCTAAAAATAGTAAGTTGTCTGTGCCGGTTCAAATTTTGCACACGAGCAACTTGATGTGCTCTGGATGCAGTGTGGTTGTTAAAACTTCAAAAAATGTTGAGGAAATGCTCTGAATTGCACACTAAAAATAGTAAGTTGCTGGAATCTGATGAGATTTCAGTGGGAACTTGCTGGAAGCATGCTGACATCAATGTTAATCTTTGTTTTCAATTTATTCACCTCATTTGACCTCAAATTGGCAAGGAAGTTCAAAACCCTAATTTTCAGACTTGGCCAAAATTTATGTTTAAACTCAATGATAGGCATAATCCTCGAAAGGCAAACAACAGAAAGAGAGGGAAAGAGAGAGAAAAACCAAAGCCAAAAGACGAGGAACAGAGCAAAAATTAGGGGGTCCCCATTTTGAATGGGGTGATGTGTGAAAAGGTCACAACAGGAAATTAGTTGGTGTTGAGATTGAAGGACTTCTAGTTTGTTCATGGGATCCAGGTGGAGTTTACTTATGGATAGTATAGATGCCTGAGGTTCATCACAACAGTTCTTGGGTGGCAGAGTTGTTTTTCAGAGAGATCTTCAGGTTGCATGGGATGTCAAGGTTCATACTCAGTGACAGAGACTGTAGATTCATGAGCACCTTTTGGAAGGAGCTATTTAGATTGGCAGGTTCTGAGTTGACCCCTAATACGAGCTATCACACTCCTACAGATGGTTTTGGGAAGAGTAGAGCTCCCAAGGCTAAGGATTGGATTTAGGGGAACTAGGACATCTTGCAGACACTCCAAGATCATTTGTAGGTGGCATAGAATTAGTTGAAGACATGTGCTGATAGGCACAGGGTTGAGAGCAATTTTGAGATTGGAGACTTGGTCTACCTTCATTTGCAACCTTATAGGCAGTCTTCTTTGAAGAAGGGCAGTGTGGGGGAACTCAAGCCTTGATTTTATGGACCCTATAGGATCAGCAGGCATGTTGGGGAGGTAGCCTATGAGTTGGAGCTGCAGAGAGCAGTAAGATACATAGTGTATTTCATGTGACGTGCCTCAAGGAGGCACTTGGATAATAGGTTACTTCATCATCAGAGCTGCCACCATTGGATGAGGAGGGGAATTTGGTGCTAATTCCCAAGGAGATAATTGATACCTGGGAGAAGAGATTGAGGAACAAAGTGGTTAAGGAATTCTTGGTGAGATGGAGACATTTGCCAACGGAGGATGGCACTTGGGAAAGTGAACAAATTCTGCAACATTCGGGAAGGGAGGATTGTAATGTCCCCTTCTTAGTAGCCACTTGGGAGGATCATTTAGCCTTCATTATTCTCGGGGCTAAAGAAGAAATAAGGGAATAATGAAATATACCAAGCCAAATTTTTTCGTTTTTTCAATTAACAAATTACAACATTAAACAAGTGCACCCGTTAGGGTTAGATGGATAAACCGAAACGTGCAAGAAAGTAAACTCAAGATACAGAAGGGAACTCAACGTCAAGTATGTGCTACCCAATCCAAGGCGGAGTGAGGGGCGACCATATGACGGAGTGACTACAGAAGCAAGCTTGAAATGAAAAGCTGAATAACTAAACTACTCAACACCCAGAATGTGCTTGCTCACCCCGAAGGGAAAGTAGCTACCATAGGGCGCAGTTATACAATTTCCAACTAATACTGAAGCAAACTTAAAGGAAATGCTGAATACTGAATCTACTCTACACCCAGGATGTGCTTGCTGACCCAAGACGGGAAAGTAGCGACCATAGGGCGGAGTTTTACAATTTCAAACTACTGCTGGAAGTAAAAGACTAATACAATCTGATTAAGCAAAGATCTAGAATGCGGTCAGTACTACTGCCAGCTTACAAATTAGAAATGAGACCTTGCTATCAATATAAATCAGCTTATAAGGGAATTACACAAGATTCAAAACTTTAATGCGGAAGGTAAAGATCACAGAAAACAGCAGATTAAAGATCCAACCTTATTCTTCCAGCTTGAGTAATCTTCCTTGATGTCTTCGCGTGGCTCGAGAGAACTAGCAACACCAAACAATAAATGATATGCAGATTTATCCAATCTGCTGTGACAGTCCTGCACTTTTCAATGTATTAACAGCATCATAGGAAACCAAGAAAGGCTTGAATCTTTCTATATACTCCTCCAAATTGATAAATACCAATTGCCAAACTCAATTGAGATAGGGGCGCTCAAGAATAGAGCATAAAACAGACCTTAGATGCCACTGTTTTTTATACACGAATCCCAATGTACTGAAAAGTACAGCTACAGCAGAGAAGTACGACTTGCTTTATAAAATCAATTTCTACAATGAAAATTCCACAATTTGGCATACATTGGCGCCTAGACCAAAGGAAGGGAAATAGCCAATACCCACAAAGAAATATTTTGTCTTTTTTGATTTTTGAATGGAAACACAAATCTGCTAAGCTAAAACTGAAAAACAGAAAACTCTAATATGCTCAAACTGATCCCTAAAGGATGAATGCGGATTACAATGCAATAATTCCAAGAACTCACACTAGACTAACAATCATCACTAGTCGTTGTCTTACAAACGAGAAGAGATGCCCAATGGTTAGGAGGTCTTCATCCCTCGAAGTGATCCAGATTCAATCCGGCAGCATAACGGTGTATTTTCCAAGATAACCCAAACTGATGCACAAGCCCTCTTTTTATAAGTTTCGTTTGACTTCACGAAACCCTAAAATCATCTTTTAGGTCAAATTCCCTGATCTCCTCAAGAAGGCGTACTTTCTCCTTCAAAGATTAATAAATGATATTTTAATTAAAAGTCAATCTTGAAAGGTGCGCCCAATATAAGCTTGCTTGACTTAGGCAATAATTAAAATAATCATTTAATGAGGGCGCCACCCTCAATGGCCCCTTTTTAAAACATCTTTAAGTCATTACTTCTAAGCCCAAGGTCAACATTAAAATATAATATTTAAATGTGCCTTTAATGAAATAACTTAACTTATCCCTCCGGAGGCGCACTGAAGCCAAAACTGATCCAAACATCTGACCACTGAAACAGGAAGTCAACCGAGCTGAACATCATCTGACAAGCTGCCAAAAATAGAATTTACTAAAAATAGTAAATTCCAAAAAGTACCCAGAATGCCGGAATGATCATACCACTGCGAAGCCCTCTGAAAACCCAGAAGGAATCCGCCATTAAAATTGACATCTTCGAACAATAACCTCCTCAAAATTAGGAAACCCTAATTTTAACTTCCGACTAGCCTCCGGGTTCCCAAGGAAAGGCTAACGGTCACTGAAAAAGTCAGGCTCGAAAAGGGGACATTACAGTCTGCCCTCCCCAAGATTGCTTGTCCTCAAGCAATTGCAAACTAGGATGCTGCATTATCTCATCACTTTCCCAAGTTGCATCCTCCATAGGCAGGTTCTTCCACTTTACCAAACATTCTCTGATAGTTCTATTCCTCAAGGAACGATCTCTGAAGTCAAGTATTGCCTCGGGAACCAGAACCAATTGTCCTTCTTCGTCCAACGGTGGCAACTGTGAAGAAGCAACCACATTGTGTCCAAGTGCCTTCTTGAGGCGAGACACGTGGAAGACGTTATGCACTCTGCTATCTGAAGGTAGCTCTAATTCATAAGCTACAGCCCCAACCCTTCTGATGACCCTAAACGGCCCATAGAAGCGAGGTTTGAGCTTCTCAGCTCCACTCTTCTTGAGAGTTGACTGTCTGTAAGGTTGTAAGCGGAGATAGACCATATCCCCAACCTCAAAAGAACGCTCTACACGCTTCTGATCAGCATACAACTTCTGCTGATTTTGTGCAATCTGCAAATTATCCTTCAAAGATCTCATTATGTCCTGACTATGCTGCAACAAATCCTTGGCTAATGGTGCTTTGCTGTCACCAAACACCAAATCTGCAAAGCTGGGTGCTTCATATCCATAAAGTGCCAAGAAAGGAGACATTTTGATTGACATATGGAAGGTAGAGTTGTAGCAGTACTCGCCTATATGCAGCCACTTAACCCAAGCTTTCTGCTGTTCGGACACATAATTTCTCAAGTAGCCTTCCAACCACTTGTTCACCACTTCTGTTTGCCCATCAGTTTGAGGGTGATAACTCGTGCTTGGAGTGAGCACAGTACCACTCATTCTGAAAACTTCCTGCCAAAAGGTACTTAGGAACTTGCTGTCCCTATCACTTACAATATTCTTTGGCAACCCATGAAGCCTAAACACTTCTCGAAAAAACAAATCTGCAACTTGAGCTGCAGAAAAAGTACTGGTAATGGCAAAGAAATGAGCAAACTTGGTTAATCTGTCAACTACCACGTAGATACAATCCTTCCCTTGAGCCTTGGGCAACCCAGTGATGAAATCCATTGAAATGCTTTCCCATTTTTGATTGGGAATTGGAAGTGGTTGCAGCAAACCGGCTGGCAATGTGTGCTCATTTTTATTTGCTTGACAAACAGGACATTCCTGAATGTAACGTTGAACCTCCCTCTTCAAACCTTTCCAAGAAAACCTTTCTCGGATCTGCCTATAGGTCTTGAAAAACCCTTGGTGACCAGCAACTGGAATGTCATGAAAATTCAAAAGAATCTTCTTCTTGAGCTTAGAATCAGCCACCAGAAAGATTCTTCCCTTATACTGAATCAAACCCTCAACCACCTGGTACTTTTCATCATGGAAAGTACCTTCCAGAATGCTGGTTGCAAACTGATTTTTTGCATAATCAGCAAGCAACATGTCTCTCCAATCTGCAGTAAGCTCACACAATGAGCTAAGATGAGGCCTTCTGGAGAGAGCATCGGCCACTACATTATTTTTCCCTTTGACATATTCAATGTCAAAGTCGTAAGCTTGAAGCTTACTCACCCATTTCTGTTGCCTCTCATTTAAATCCTTCTGGTGCATAAAATGCTTGAGGCTATTGTGGTCTGTTTTAACCACGAACTTATTCCCCACCAAGTACTGTCGGAACTTGGCTAATGCATGCATAATGGCAAGCATTTCTTTGTCATAAATTGAATATGACCTTTCCACACCCCTTAATTTTCGGCTTTCAAACACAATAGGGTGTTTGTCTTGCATCAGGACAGCACCAACTCCTTCACCCGATGCATCACACTGCAGCTCGAATGGCTTGGAGAAATCAGGGATAGCCAAAACTGGGCACGAGCTCATGATCTTCTTAAATTTGTCAAAAACAACTTGAGCCTTTTCTGACCAAACAAAGGCTCCCTTTTTGGTGAGATCAGTAAGGGGAGCCGCATTCTGAGAATACCCCTTAACAAACCTCCGATAGAAACCACAAAGGCCCAAAAAACCTTTCAACTGAGTCAAACTTTCAGGTGGTGGCCAATCAACCACTGCTTTGATCTTCTCCGGATCCACCTTTACTCCCTCAGCACTGATTATGTGGCCAAGGTACAATAACTCCACCATTCCAAATTCACATTTGGAGGCTTTAGCAAACAAGCTCTCAGATTCCATGATACTGAGCACTTCCTCCAAGTGCTTGAGGTGATCCTCCCACGTCTTGCTGTAGATCAGAATGTCATCAAAAAATATCAGCACAAACCTTCGTAACTGATTCTGGAAGACACGGTTCATGCAAGACTGAAAAGTTGCCGGAGCGTTAGTCAACCCAAATGGCATGACTAAGAATTCAAAATGGCCATAGTGACATCTGAAAGCTATTTTTTCCACATCTGACCCCCTCATTCGTATCTGATGGTAACCCGACCTCAGATCAATCTTCGAAAAGAACTTAGCCCCATGTAGCTCATCAATGAGCTCATCTATTCTGGGAATGGGGTATCTATTCTTGATAGTGCTTTGATTCAAAGCACGATAGTCCACGCACATGCGCATGGTACCATCCTTCTTCTTTACAAGAACCACTGCAGAAGCAAAGGGGCTCTTGCTTGGTCGTATGAAACCCATCTCCAAGAGTTCTCGGATATTCTTCTCGATCTCATCCTTTTGCCTCTTGGGATACCGGTATGGAGTTGTGATCACCGGTTTAGCTCCTTCCTTGAGCTCTATGATGTGTTCTGAACCTCGATCAGGAGGAGGTCCAGGAGGTAAATCGGCAAACACTTTACTCTTTTTGGTGAGTAAAGATTGGATATCAGGAGGATGCTCTACTTTAGTTTCAGCTAGACTCGCTGGAAGAATCATGCACTCAGCAGCCCATTCCACTTGATCATGACGTATCAACTTCGCCATCCTCTTGAATGATACAATCCGAGGGCCACCATTTGACATTCCTCTCAACACCACCTTCTTCCCATCGGATTGAAACTTCAACTCCATAGTTTGCAGATTTAGAGAGATCTCTCCAAGAGATCGCAGCCATTGAATGCCAAGGACAGCATCCGTATCTCCAATACTGACCACATAGAAGTCATCCTTGACTTCGTAATTGCCCAATTGCATTGACATGTTCGGAATCCTCTTGGTGCATGAGATGTGAAACCCATCCGCAACCATAACTCTGAACCCTTCAAAGTCTTCTGTTTGCAATCCTTTCTTTGCCACCACAACTTCGTCTATGAAGTTATGTGTTGCACCAGTGTCAATTAGAGCAACAATACGTTGCCCTTTGATCATCCCACGAACTTTAAAGGACTCGTTCTTTTGAAAGCTCGAAAGTTGAGCCAATGTACCACCACTTTCTTTTTCACCTTCAGACTCTTCTGGAGTATTTTCTTCATCGCTGTCCTCAAAATCAGCTTGCTGATCAGAAAAATCAGAATTGCTTTCATCAGCTGTATAGAACTCAATTTGATGAATTTTAGCACCCTTTGGGCACACATGGTCTTGGGACCATTTTTCCCAACAACGGAAACACAACCCTTTCCTACGGAGTTCATTGATAGTCTCTGGATCCAATCTTGAGCCAGGAGGTTTCTGTGGTTTAAACTCCTTATGATGAGGCTTCTGATGAAACTTTTTCCCTCTATCTCCTTTGTGAAAAGCTGGTTTGGAATGGAACTTTGCTTTGGGAGCAGCCCACTCCATGTTTCTAGCTTTTTTCATTGCTTCTTGTAGGGACGGTGGATCAAAAGCTTTGATCCAACCCTTGATTGGCTCCATCAATCCTTCAGTGAATAGGATTACTAATCTTCTCTCTGTGATTCCAGTGACCATAACTGAAAGTCTTTGGAACTCAGCTATGTAGGCATCCACAGTGCCATATTGTCTCAACTGTGCCAACTCCCTAAAGTGCACTTCTGGGTCCTTCTTCTCGAACCTTTCAATGAATCTATTGGAGAATTCATCGTATCTAGTGATAGACCCATGACCTAAGGTGACTAGGCCATGGTACCACCATTCATGCGCCACCCCATCTAGGTGTAGCGTAGCGAATCTAATCGCTTCTTCTTCAGCCATTGGCCTAAGTGCCAAATAGTTGTCTAGTTTTTGTAACCAGGCTCGAGCAGAATTATTATCGCTTCCATCAAAATGGGCAAGCGTAACCTTGTTGAGAGCTTGATTCCAATCTCCTTGTGCTGGGGTTCTTCTTTGATCATAGTTTCTCCCTTGGCCTCTATCCTTCCTTCTATACTCCATGTAATCATTGAAGGACATGTCAAGTTTTACTTCATCAGGAAGGGTGTCATACTCTGTTCGGCCTATCCTCACCCTCTCCAAGGATGAAACATTTTCTTCAGGATCAGGCTGTGGGATTGCTGGTGTCAAAAACGTGGGTTTGAATGGTCTAGCAGAAATGTAAGTGTTGCTCACTGCAGGTTGGGCAACATGACCATTGTGCGGGTTGGAAGCACTGTGCTCCCCGGTATGCCCTGTGTTGTGTTGTGGAATATTGGGACCCAATCTCCCCAACAGGAGAGAAAACATATCCATCATGGCATCCATCTTCTTATCGAGTCCTTGACCCAAATTGGCTGAATTGTCTATACCCTTTCCATTGTCACCTCTGTTGCCAGAACTTCTTTCATTATCCCCCATTTCTGTTTCTTGTGAAGGCTCCCAATTAGCCCTCAAAACCTCGGAAGCTGTGTGACCTTCTGGGACTTGATGCAACTGTGTCTGAACTGTACCTCTCTTGTATACTCTTGCCAAATACCTCTGTTCTCTGTCGCTCATAGAAGGCTGATTTCACAGGATGGCAGGATACGTGGCTCTGATACCACTGAAATATACCGAGCCAAATTTTTTCATTTTTTCAATTAACAAATTACAACATTAAGCAAGTGCACCCGTTAGGGTTAGATGGATAAACCGAAACGTGCAAGAAAGTAAACTCAAGATACAAAAAGGAACTCAACGTCAAGTATGTGCTACCCAATCCAAGGCGGAGTGAGGGGCGACCATATGACGGAGTGACTACAGAAGCAAGCTTGAAATGAAAAGCTGAATAATTAAACTACTCAACACCCAGAATGTGCTTGCTCACCCCGAAGGGAAAGTAGCTACCATAGGGCGGAGTTATACAATTTCCAACTAATACTGAAGCAAACTTAAAGGAAATGCTGAATACTGAATCTACTCTACACCCAGGATGTGCTTGCTGACCCAAGACGGGAAAGTAGCGACCATAGGGCAGAGTTTTACAATTTCAAACTACTGCTGGAAGTAAAAGACTAATACAATCTGATTAAGCAAAGATCTAGAATGCGGTCAGTACTACTGCCAGCTTACAAATTAGAAATGAGACCTTGCTATCAATATAAATCAGCTTATAAGGGAATTACACAAGATTCAAAACTTTAATGCGGAAGGTAAAGATCACAGAAAACAGCAGATTAAAGATCCAACCTTATTCTTCCAGCTTGAGTAATCTTCCTTGATGTCTTCGCGTGGCTCGAGAGAACTAGCAACACCAAACAATAAACGATATGCAGATTTATCCAATCTGCTGTGACAGTCCTGCACTTTTCAATGTATTAACAGCATCATAGGAAACCAAGAAAGGCTCGAATCTTTCTATATACTCCTCCAAATTGATAAATACCAATTGCCAAACTCAATTGAGATAGGGGCGCTCAAGAACAGAGCATAAAACAGACCTTAGATGCCACTGTTTTTTATACACGAATCCCAATGTACTGAAAAGTACGGCTACAGCAGAGAAGTACGACTTGCTTTATAAAATCAATTTCTACAATGAAAATTCCACAATTTGGCATACATTGGCGCCTAGACCAAAGGAAGGGAAATAGCCAATACCCACAAAGAAATATTTTGTCTTTTTTGATTTTTGAATGGAAACACAAATCTGCTAAGCTAAAACTGAAAAACAGAAAACTCTAATATGCTCAAACTGATCCCTAAAGGATGAATGCGGATTACAATGCAATAATTCCAAGAACTCACACTAGACTAACAATCATCACTAGTCGTTGTCTTACAAACGAGAAGAGATGCCCAATGGTTAGGAGGTCTTCATCCCTCGAAGTGATCCAGATTCAATCCGGCAGCATAACGGTGTATTTTCCAAGATAACCCAAACTGATGCACAAGCCCTCTTTTTATAAGGTTTCGTTTGACTTCACGAAACCCTAAAATCATCTTTTAGGTCAAATTCCCTGATCTCCTCAAGAAGGCGTACTTTCTCCCTTCAAAGATTAATAAATGATATTTTAATTAAAAGTCAATCTTGAAAGGTGCGCCCAATATAAGCCTGCTTGACTTAGGCAATAATTAAAATAATCATTTAATGAGGGCGCCACCCTCAATGGCCCCTTTTTAAAACATCTTTAAGTCATTACTTCTAAGCCCAAGGTCAACATTAAAATATAATATTTAAATGTGCCTTTAATGAAATAACTTAACTTATCCCTCCGGAGGCGCACTGAAGCCAAAACTGATCCAAACATCTGACCACTGAAGCAGGAAGTCAACCGAGCTGAACATCATCTGACAAGCTGCCAAAAATAGAATTTACTAAAAATAGTAAATTCCGAAAAGTACCCAGAATGCCGGAATGATCATACCACTGCGAAGTCCTCTGAAAACCCAGAAGGAATCCGCCATTAAAATTGACATCTTCGAACAATAACCTCCTCAAAATTAGGAAACCCTAATTTTAACTTCCGACTAGCCTCTGAGTTCCCAAGGAAAGGCTAACGGTCACTGAAAAAGTCAGGCTCGAAAAGGGGACATTACAAATAATAATTAAATTAATTGTTTATAAAGTTATCTCCATAAATTTAAATTAAAAGGTAACTTTATTTATAATTAATTTAATTAAAGTGACTTAAAATAAAATAATAAATTATAAAGTCACTTTGAGAATAAAATAATAGTATTTCTAGAAGCTTCTTGGAAGTCATTGCGAAATCTTTATAAGGAGCTGTGGGCTTGGCATTTGAGCACGTCTTGGATTATACCTTTCATACCAGTTTGTTGAAGAGCTTTAATGCTTGCTTGTTCGAGGGTTTGAAGACTCTAGGGTACCAGGTTTGGTTGTGAAAGATCAACCCAAGCTAGAGATTGTCGAGGAATCCATCCAGGGTTTCTACAAGAGCTTCATATCAAAAGTTTGAATAGTGCAATAGCTGATGTATTATTGCACTTTTGAATAAAGAGTTTGATTTTATGCAATAGTTGGTTTATAATTGCATTTTACTAAAGGGTTTGCAAGTTACAACAGCTGGTTTATTGTTGCACTTGAGGAAGGAATCTATTTTCTACAGGTTCGATTGTGCCAAAATTTAATGGTGAAGCATAGGGAATTTGACTTTGGTGGAAGTAGTGTTTGCATTTTAGAAAAGTATTTTTAGTCACTTGGACATATCAAATATATCATTTGAGGACGAATTTTCTTGCTGGAAATTCATGTTCCATCAAGTACCTATTGGCGAAGCATTTTGATAACAAAGTCAATTCAATTTTGGGAAGAACCGATTCATCTTGGCCTCTTGTCCATGATTGGTTATTGCTAGGAACTCATGGCTCATACATCATACTAGGAATAGCCATTTTAATGCCAAGGATAGTTCAAATTTGACAGACATTATTTGGCTTTTGCATTTTGGAGGGGAATCAATTGCTTGCTGGACAATGATGTCTTGAAGAGGAGAATTCATGGCAGTTGGGGCGTGGATGCAGGCTTCCATCAATCACTGCTTGCCAATTCATTACATTCATCAGGTTCTTTATTCTATTTGCATTGTATTGGTTGTTTATAGGTCTACAATTACAAGCATTGTAATTGCTGTCTATACAACACTATCATCATTATAGTTACTTTGCATTCTAGAAACATTCAAGTATGCACTTATTGTATTGACATTGTAATACTGCAAAATCATCCATGCTCATTGGAAAAAGCATTGTAATAGTTGAATTCAAGATTACAATCAATACAAAATGAAGTTGGAGGTTGCATGACAAGTGTTTGTAGCAATGTCTTTGACTGTAACAGCAAATTATAATTGTCTTGTTAGTTGCATTCTCATTCAATCATTATAGAATCTTGGAAAAACAAAGTACTCTTGCATTTCATACTCATCATAGTCATTTGTATACTTAGCATTCATGAATATTTCATCATTATATGTGGAAAATCAAAACAAGAAAACATTTACCAACTGAAAGAAGATTGCAAGACAATTGTTTGATGAAATTCCAAATTATCCAAAATTGATAATTAAGGACAAAATTTTCAAGGGTCTTTACAGGATCTAAACATTGTTGGGTGAAAATTATGTAATCAGCTTTTCGATAGATTACAGAACTTGGACTTCAGCCACAGCTGTGTGAGATGTGAATCTCTCCTCTCGGAAAGGGGAGGCGCCCTTCGCAAAATGGACTATTGCAGGTTGACTGTTCAATAGATCAGAGATCTTGATATTGCTGACCTACCAGAGGATTTTGCAGATCTAGGTGATATCATGAATGCTGTCTATGATGAGCAAGAAATTGCTAAAAGGCCGTTGCCTGCAATTCAATGGTCTAGAAAAGAAATTACCAGCATAAGAGAGAGGTTGAGGCCAATCCTAGCCAACACTGCAGAATGGTTACATAAACATGGTTATGAAATGAAAAGTTTCACAACAGACTCAGAAGGAGAGGAATCCGAAGCAGAAGCTCGCCAACAGCAAGAACTCCGCAACAAAAATAAATCAGCGGCCGTTCCCACTTCTTCACGAAGAGGTCCTAGGATCAAGTTCACTGTTGGCAAGAAAGATACCCAGTCCGTCCCAGAGATAGAAATCACGGAATCTAATCCATCTCGCTCTAAAGGTAAAAAGTCTATTCCAGAGGAGGTAGATTCCGATAAAGAAGAAACTTCAAGTGATCAATCCGCTGAAGATGAAGATTCAGCAAAAGCAGACTCCGATGCAGAAGAGGTTTCTGAAAGCGGGCAAGAGTCTGAAGAAGATTCTGAAGAAGGATCTAAGGTGATTTTGAAGGTGAACCAGAATCAGAGAGACAAGAAGGTGATCAACAGGAACCCGGGCATGATCAAGAAAGAACTACTTCTCCTCCTGAGAATGTAGTTGAGGAAATTCCCAGATCGTCATCGCCTGTGACTTCCAATGTTCCTCATACCCCTCCAAATTCAAGAACTCCTCCACCTCCTGTTCCCTCGTCACCTATTCCTACCACATGCATTCCTGCAGTCAAGATATCCACTATCCCTACAGCATCAACCTCGCTTGATACTCCCTCAGTGACAAGCATCCATACGGTTGATATACTGTCGAGCCCTCCATCGTCCATTCCTAGCCTGTCTTTGCCAACATATGATATCACTTCTGAAAATGAATTTAATCGTTTCATGAATGAGTCAATGTGTGATCAGCTCAATGTGCCAACTACAGGAGCAATGATGACAAACACTTCTCCTATTGTCATGATACCTATGGTAACTTCAGACGTGACAATAACTTCAGAAGTAGCAATGGCGGCTGAATTGACAGTGAATCCAGAAGCTCACACTTCCTTCCTTCCCCCTTGGCTAATATCTCAAGTGTCGAAGCATAAAAAGCAAATGATTTCTCCGGAGGAGCTCGACCTCAAAGAGATAGTCCTTCCAAAAGCTAAAGGGAAGAAAAAGGCAAAGGTATACTCAAGGCTGAACGTTGATAAGTCTGGCCACAAGTATGCGGAAATTGGCATACCACCACATGAAGAAGGTGATATCAATATGGAAGACTACACGGTGACAAAGGTCCAGCTTGGCAAGGTTACTAATGAAAGTGCAAAGGCCGATGCGCAAGTGACTTTGGATATCTTAGCTGGAAGGCTGGATAAAGTAGAGCAAGCTCGCAATATGTACAAATAGAGGGCAGAGCATTATGCCACTGTTGTAAAGAGACTTGCAGGTTCTCCAAGTAATGCACAACCGCTGACAGTGGTAAGTATTGAAGACCCAACTGTCAAGAAAGCTGAGAAGTTCACCTCTAAAGGCAAAGTGTTGTATGATTTTGTTGAGAAGATCATTGAACACAGATCTCAGATTATAATGGCTGCAGACGAGAAAACTACCTTGTTGGCCAAGCTCACCACAGAGCTTGATAAAGAAAAAAGTGTACTTTTCCAGGAGCACAAAGACATGGAAAAATGCCTGTTGTCATGGTCGGAGATGAAACAGGTAAAGCTCAGTAAGTTGGTGGAGGTTGGGGTAATTCCTAACAAAGAAAAGTTCGTTGAGGTAAGAGAATCATTGACACATCGAATTCAAGTAATTCAATCTCTTACGGAAGATCTCCATCAAGTACAGGAAGATGTCGAAGGACATCGTGTTATTCTTGAGAAAGGTATCAAAGAGTTGCCTGGTCAACTTCTTGAGGAAAATCGTATCTTCCTGCCGACCATAGAAATATCTCAGATCTACAAAGAAGCCATCATGAAATTGATTGACAGTTCAGACTTTTCAGAAGCTTCACTGAACATCATTTGTGATACAAGGCTCACATTGGATAACCTGAAAACGCATCTTGACAGGTGCAAGAAGGTTCACTCATCTGCCATGAGATCGATCACGAGAATTCACACCATTGTGGATTACACCATTGGTCCAAATGAGAAGTTTGTGCAGGAGACTAGGAGGAAATATGAAGACTTCCACGCCCAAGGCAAAGAAACATGAATCAGCCTCCTATTCTCCAGTGTTAGACATTTTCGGTGCATCCCTTTATGCATCTTGTAAATATTTCTTGACATTTCAAATGTCTTTTTGTAAATTGTAATTACACCAAGCTTGAAGATGTAATATTTTGAAAACAAATTACACTTTGACTTTGGTCAAAGTTAGGTGAGATCTCCTAAAATCACTCACCTAACTTTCCTTAATTTCCTCAATCAGTTTCCTAACTTTGCTCATCCCTCTTTCTATATAATGTGAGGGATTTCCATTGTAAATGGATCCTTGAGTATTTTGCAACGAAGTGCTGCCCTTTTTGAAGCAAATTTGTGAAACTTGCGTTCATGCTTTGTGAATGGAATTTGATCAATAAAGAAGAGGATTGCAAACCAAACTTTGCGTTGGATTCGATACTTTTATGAATTGATCTCATTGGTGGTAATTAGGTGATGAAATCTGAAGGACTCTAAGTGATTTATGTAAACTTTGTGTTACATATATTATTTAGATTTGCATTTGTGTTTTTGTTTATCTTTCGGTTGAATGATCTACAAGACTTTGTGCTTGTAATCATTCATGCTCTTGGATACTTTTGTTGAATGATCTACAAGACTTTGTGCTTGTAATCGTTCGTGCTCTTTGATACTTTGGTTGGATAATCTACAAAACTTTGCGCTTGTAATTGTTCATGCTGTTCGAGGAATTGCTGCGTCTAAGAAGACTTTGTGCTTCTAACGTGACAAACGGTACACTCTTCACAAATCCACCATTGAAAAAGCTACGAAATGACTTTGTGCCTTCGTGGGCTTTCCCTTTTACTTTATTTGTTTATTGTTAATCACTTCTGGTATCTCTACGCTTCGCTTTGACAAGATAGAGGTATTGGTATTACTGCTAGTTGATTGTTTAAAGTTGTTAAGAATTGTGAACTTCCAACAGTGAAGCATTGTAAACATCTTCTCTGAAAAAAGAGAGAAGGATGAATGTAACACACCCCCCCACTTCGTAAGTTTTGTGTACATTTTGTAATTACTTGTTTGTTTTACTATCGCTTCTGTTAGCAGTAAGAAGGGTGCCTCCCCTTTCCGAGAGGAGAGATTTACATCTCACATAGTTGTGGCTAAAGTCCAAGTTGTGTAATCTATCGAAAAGCTGATTACATAATTTTCACCCAACAGTGTGCATTCCTTGAAGCAACTCACTCACCATTTCGGCAACATAATAATATATTTCTTCATGGATTAAAAACAAAGAGCCCAACACTCTTATTTATAGTTTTTTCTGTCTCCAAATTCAAATTCACTCTCCCTCCAAATGGACGCCAAACCCAAATTCACATTCACTTTTCCAACATTTTCCAAATTTCATTTCATATCACCTTATTCCAAGTCGTCCCTCTCAAGGAAATAATACACTTTATCAAAAATATTAATAAAGCATCATGTGGCCTCCAAATAATGTCCCTTGTTTCTTTTTAAGGTGTCCACCAAACCTTATCAAAATTCACTTTATTTAAAATATTTTACCTCCACAATTGAAGTTCCCAACTCAAGCTCAGACCTGCCAAAAATAGCTCAGAAGTATTGAAGACTCAAACTGCTCCAACTGACCTACCAAAAATAGACTTGGAACTAGCTTGCTGAAAACCTGCTAAAAATAGCACCAAGGGTGTTGGAGACCCAACTGCTCAAACTGACTTGCAAGATATAGCCACTAAATTGAACTGCAGAAAACTTGCTAAAAATAGCACTGCTAAAAATAGTAAGTTGTTCCAAACTCATTTTGAGCACAAACTGAGCAGCTATCATAACTTACCAAAAATAGCAAGTTCAGAAAATTCCACTATTCCTGATGCATGTCACATCACCGCGAAGCACTCTGAAAACCCAGAAGGAATCCAAAATCCAAATTGCAAAACTCCAACATGCAAGCCTCCAAAAGTGTAAGAACTCGTCTTCTCTCGATTGCGGGGACTGATTGTTTTTGCTTGTTTTGCAATTTTGTGTTTTGAGGGTTTATGCTTTTTCCTTGGGTTTTTCAACAATATATGATATTGTTTGTTTGTTTCAGCAAAATGCCAGGCAAGAAATATACTATGCAAGAAAATACAATAGTCTAAAACAAACTTAAAATGATATAGAGCTGCAAATGATTGTATTCATAAATAAGAAGGTATACAATGCTTAATTTCTTCAACTTAGCATACCCGATGGTCCAATGCTTGAATACATGAAATTCTGATAATGAAATCGATCTGCAGCAAATTCTTTGTTCTCCACTCTCAAAACCCTTCACAATGCTTCAAACTCCTCTCATGGCCAGATTAATGAAGAAAGAAGCCCAAAGAAGGTAGCGCTTTGGCCAAGAAGGAACATGCCTAGGTTGGGGAATAATCATATGAGCTAATATAAGCAGATTGCAAGCTGAATCGTGCCTCAAATCTGCCCAGCTATGTGCAAACAATAGAAAACTAGAACAGCAGATGATATACTCTAACAATCTTCAATGAAACCCTTCCAAACTTGCATAAAATTTGTTGTATGAAATCAGTCATTCAAATTTGAAATAAAAGCATCCTTTCAACTTGCAAAAAAATACACCAATAAGCTCAAACCCTGTAGAGTTACTGTTCCCGCGTTACTGTTCACGTGTTACTGTTCACACGTTACTGTTCATGCGCTACTGTTCACTTGTTATTGTTCACGCGTTACTGTAGCAACAATTAAACATTTAAGTTCTTGTATAGAATGGCTGCAAAGAAAGAATCCCTAGGTCTGTTGTGGATATCCCTTTCAATCCTTCAAACCCTAGATGAAATTCCTCACTTTTAAGCACAAATAGAACTTCTGTATGAAGCTCTCCCCAAATACCAAATTCAATGGATATTTCACCACATCAAATGGCTGCAACAATGGAGAGTGAACGTTCTCCAATGGCAAACTGATTCAAAAACCCTTGGCTTCCTCTCTCAGACAAAACTCATCAACACCAATGCTCAATCCATAATGAATAAAATCCAACTCTTGAGGGCATTTTAAAGGCTTTCTTGAAAAGGTGCAATTTTCTCCAAAAAAGCACCATTTAAATCATTTTAAATAAAATTATCATTTGCACTTAGGAAATATTTTAATATTTCCCTAAAGTTGGCACCCTCAATTAAATAAAAATATGGCCCCCTATTAATGATAAATTGACCCTCAATATTAAGTGAAGTTATAATTTAATATTATAATCTTTTAAATAATTAATGTTTATTTAAGCCAAATAAACATTAATATCTCCATGAATATTCATTATTTTTTAGTGTCATTTGAACTGGGAGTTAAGCTGATGGATCTGCATACGACCACACACCTTACTAGAAATAGTAAGGGTCACTCTCTATCCATTCCTAACTTACTATAAATAGTAAGTTGAGCATACAGAGTCTTGTGAACGCCAAGCGAAAGCCAAAACTGAATGCCACTGAACATTGGAGACAATACAATCCCCAGAAGACCCCCTAACCATCCTCATTAGCCTACGAGGGTCAGAATTATAAGCTAAACTCCTCTGACAATTGATGTCAGCTAGAAGGGGACATTACAAAAAGCAGCCGAGAATGCAAGTCAATATCCTGTCATGCATGCTACCTCATCATGAAGCTCTCCAAAAACCCAGAAAGCTACACCAGACATGCATTAGAAACTCTCACATACAAGACCTCAAAACCTCTTCAGAAGTGGAAACCCTGATTTCAGCTTTTGACTAGCCTACAGGCTTCCAGAAATAGGCTATCAGACACAAAAGAGCGTATGGCTAAAATGGGGACATTACAACAACCCACTTGCATCTGGTAAACCCAAACCTCAAAGTCAAACCCAAGACTATGGGGAGCATACCCACGACTTAAGCCTCCTCTGCTATTTTGGTGGGCTTTGGGACAAACTCGACTTCTATTCCTTCTTAAGTGATACAATGAGTGTACAAAGATTGATTTTTTAATTCAATTTTAGAATAGATAAGCCAATTACTATCTATGCCTCTAGCATCGTCAAATGATTGAAAACACGTTATGTATTAAAAATTGAAGGAGAAAGAAAAAGATAGAGAGAAAACACGAAGGGAAGAAATGGGCTTGTTAGATTAGATACAAGGAAATATAATAGGAAAATAGATCTAGAAATAAAATAGATAGAATGAGAAGTGAAAGATAAAGAGTAAAAAAGAAAAATAAAAATAAAAAATACAGAGTAAGAGGTAGGGACATGGTGAGAGAATAAAGGAAAGGTTGTGACATAAAGTCAAAAGACTAAAAGTAGACAAAAACGAGAAAAATATCAAAAAGGAATAATTAAAGTTAAAGAAATAAAAATAGTTAAACATACATAGAGATGAGTTTAGGGTTGATTTTATAATACAACTAACTTCCTGTTTGTAATAATGTTATGCGAATGTCATGGAGGATAGAAATTCTTTTAAGGCACCTTTGATCCCAAAGGAAAGGGAGAAGGATGCTATATTACTTAACACGAATAGATTGTTGCTGGATCAAACATTAGATACACTAAAATCACATTATGAATTTTTTGCCTCCAATTAATCAAAATATTCCAATCCAAACCCCTTTCAAAGACAATAAAAAGGAATAACTTCTCTCTCTCTTCTTTTTTGTTGACTCATAGGTATCCCTATAACCTTGCCTAACACCCAAACCGCTTTACCTTGGTCTTACATTTTGCCAAGTTGCGGTCAAAAAGGGGTGAGCTAGTGTTGACTTTCTCTTTGTGGTATATTGTCCTTGATGACAAAACTGATTGGTGATTGAACTGATGATACTTGGTGCTCTTTGTGTTCAGTTTGGCATATTCAGTATTTTGTGGATCATGCTTTAGGCTGATGCATTTGGGTGCATTTGTTCATCATATATTGTGGTACTGATCATGTTGAGCTTCATGTGCAGATAAAAGTTATTCTGGTGGCATTAGTTTTCAAGTGATATCATGGAACAGTTATAGTTGATTTCATTTTGACAGATTGGCACTTCTTTATTGTACAACAGGTATATTATTTCAATTGTTCATTATCAGTTTGATCATGGCATCATTGAAAAGTTTCATTATGTCTTCATGACATTCTATTGGTGATCTTCATGGCTGTCTCATAATTCTTTGGTATCCACGGTTATGATATATTATTTGGTACAAGGCTTTTTGGGTTGGAATTTTACTAATGCTCTTCTTGACACTTGAGTATGATATTTCATTTGGCACCATTGGTATATATATACACTCTTCAGTTGCTTTTTGTTATTTCTTATCTTCATGGCTAGATTAATTTGGTGCATATGTTAACATGCTATACATATAGCTTCACAAGGGTTATTGCATTATACATGAGGTAGAGGTGTTTATATTGATACACAGTCAATATTGTATCCTTGAGTTGGCTACTATAGCTTCATAAGCAATGGTATTGCTTAGACTTTTCATATCATTTCTTACAAAGTATTTTGACATATACTTGGGCCTTCACATTTTACATAGCATATGGTTTATTTGTGATATAAGTTTTGGTAAATGCCTTGGTTGGCATTAAGACATTTCTATTTGTTTTTAAAGTGCATTAGCACTTAAGGCCGACAATATTCACTATGGTTATCACTTATAAAATTATTTGCAAGGTGGTATTTCCTTGGTTTTTTTTTATTGAAGGTCGATCATGTTTCAAGCTTATACATTGCACAATAGTTAATACATTTTTTTTTAAAAGACTTGGGTTGTCGACATATGTATTATACCTGATTTGCTTACATGGCAGTGACAGTATTATTGTCTCAATGAGTATGTTGACTGTGTTAACTTGGACAACATGCGTTGCTTATGACTTGGCACTCATTTAATGCTTCATTGTGTCAGTGACATGGATTTCAAAATGATTGTAATATGATTTTTGGATTTCAAATTCCATTTATTTTGTTTTGGAGTTTCGATGAAGAGAGAAATAGGTTAATCAAAAGACTGAACCCTAGTGCTGCCATGCTGGAATTACAGTTGCAGATTGAGCAAGTTTGCTCTGGTATTCTGACCTATTTTTTAGTTATGTTGGTCTTTGATGGATGGCAAGATAGTTGGTGGTCTTTGCTTGAGCTGGAAGCGGTAGTTTGGGCAGTTTTTCATGAAGAACTTCAGGGATTTTGTTTGTAGGTTAAATCCACCATGACAGAGGTAATATCTATGCATTATTTTGATCTTTCAAAGGTAAATTTGGTAAATGAGAAGTAAACGAGGAAAAGAAAACTTTGTTTCAGTTTCGAACAAATTTCTTATCTAATCTGAAACTACTTTGAACCCGAGTGTAAACTTGTTATCACGGAATCTAGCAGCGCTCGTTCCACGGATAACCCCCCTACGAAACTTGTCCGTTTCCTAGGATTCGTGAAGTTCAAGTACGCATAACGAAGTGATTTTCAAGCCACCTCAAAATATGTTCCAAAGTCTCAAATAGTCAATTCGAGCATTCCCCCACGTTCGCGTCGCGAAGACCTTCGAAACGAGCTCCTTCGCGAAGTCTCACTGTTCGTACTTAGCGAATTGCGAAAAATGCAGTGGCTCTGAAAAAGTGCGCTCCTGCTCTGAAAGCCAAAATTTGGCTAAGTCTGAAAAGTGCAAGGGCGCTAAAATTTAGCGCCCCTGCATGAAAGTGAATTTTTTCCAAAATGTAATAGCTCTAAATTTTAGCGCCATTACACTTTTTCCTGACACTTAAACTTTTTTGGCCCTGGCACGTTTCTTCATGATTTTCGCGTCTTTCGTCAATCGTGCCACTTTTCGTGCCTAAATTTATTGCTCGACTTGAGTTAGGTTTTCGATTTTCTCTTTCACTTAAAAGTGTTTTAGTTCGCCATTTTCATTGTTTATGATTTTAGTTCTTCCTCTCTTCATGCTGGGCGAGTTTTCTTCAAACTGCAAATACGTTTTTTGAGTTTTTCGACATCCCTCTCCAGCGTTTTTCGTGTTTCATCTTTGTAAGTTGTTACCCTTGCTTTCTCTTTATTCTCCAATTTCGATTGCAACTCTATGCAGACAAACACTTTGCAAACCCCGAGCGCCGTTTTCATTCACCATTACATCCGTTTTCCAAAATCATGTCTCAGATGCAGAAGCGCTAAAATTTAGTGCCCTGACATGTTGAAATAAATTCTAACTTTGAAAAGTGCAAGGGCGCTAAAATTTAGCTCCCCTGCATCAAAGACTGAAATCTCCAAAAATGTAAGGGCGCTGAATTTTAGCGCCCTTACACTTTTCACAATCTTTTTCCTGACTTAGTCATTTTTTGTGCAATGGAGCTAAATTTTAGCACCTTTACACTTTTCTTCCAGACTTAGTCATTTTTTGTGTAATGGAGCTGAATTTTAGCACCTTTGCACTTTTTCCAGACTGTCATTTTTTGTGCAATGGAGCTAAATTTTAGCACCTTTGCACTTTTTTCCAGACTTAGTCATTTTTTGTGCAATGGAGCTAAATTTTAGCACCTTTACACTTTTCTTCCAGACTTAGTCATTTTTTGTGCAATGGTGCTGAATTTTAGCACCTTTGCATTTTTGGCAGTTTTTAACCTAGTTTCTTCAAAATTGCTCTGTTTCCATTCTGAACCCCATTTCTTTGCTCCCGCATCATTTTGCGTGCCTTGTCATCCGCTCCACGCTTCCCAATGCTACTTTTTCTGCTAATGCTTGTTGATTCACCATCCTTGCAGTTTCTCTCCAGATCTCGTCAAGTGATCCCGAAGGTGATGTCCTTTGATCTTGGTTCTTCCAAATAAAAAGTTCATGCAGGAGACCAGGAAGAAGTATGAAGACTCCGCGCCCAAGCAAAGAAACATGAAGAAGCTTCCTGTTCTCCAGTGTTAGACATTTCCGGTGCATCCCATTATGCATCTTGTAAATATTTCTCGACATTTTCGAATGTCTTATTGTAAATTGTAATTACACCAAGTCCAAAGATGTAATATTTTCAAAACAAATTACACTTTGACTTTGGTCAAAGTTAGGTGAGATCTCCTAAAATCGCTCACCTAACTTTCCCTGATTTTCTCAATCTCTTTCCTAATTTTGCTCATCCCTCTTTCTATATAATGTGAGGGATTTTCATTGTAAATGATCTTTTAGCCTTTTGCAACGAAAAGAAACAGTGACTGCAAGCCGACTTTGCTGGATTCAATACTTTTGTAAGTTGATTTGATTTGGTAGTGATTAGTTCGAGGAATCTGAAAGACTCTAAGTGGTTGATGTAAACTTTGTGTTACATCTATTATTTAGATTGCATTGTTATTTTGTTTATCATTGGTTGAGTGATCTATAAGACTTTGCGCTTATAATCATTTATACTCTTGCATGTTCTTGTTGGATAATCTATAAGACTTTGTGCTTATAATTATTCATTCTCTTGGATACTTTGTCGAAGGATCTACAAGACTTTGTGCTTGTAATCGTTCGTGCTATTGACACTCTTGTTGGATGATCTACAAGACTTTGTGCTTGTAATCGTTCATGCTATTTGAAGAATTGTTGCGTCTAAGAAGACTTTGTGCTTCTAACGTAGCAAACGGTACGTTTATGCAGATCCAACATTGATAAAGCTACGGAACGACTTTGTGCCTTCGTGAGCTTTCCCTTTTTATTTTCTTTTGTTTGTTATTAATTACTTCTGGTATCTCTACGCTTCGCTTTGACGAGATAGAGATATTGGCATTACTACTGGTTGTTAGTTTTAAGTTATCAAGAATTCGGAACTTCCAACACGTGAAACATTGTAAAACATCTTTTCTGAAAAAAGAGAGAAGGATGAATATAACACACCCCCCCCACTCCGTGAATTTCGTGTACATTGTGTAATTACTTTTGTGATTTACTATTGTTTCTCTTAGCAGTAAGAAGGGCGCCTCCCCTTTCCAAGAGGAGAGATTCATATCTCACATAGCTGTGGCTGAAGTCCAAGTTGTGTAATCTGTCGAGAGTTGATTACATAATTTTCACCCAACAAAACTCAAGGGTTTCATCTCACAGTGGCATTTCATCTTTATATCATTGATTTTCTTGATGGGTATCATGATCAAATATTATTGTTCTTACCAGTTTATAAACTCTGGTTATTGAATACGGGTTTTCTTAACAAAGATGAATAATTGTTTTACAAACATTGTATATATATATATATATATATATCTTTGCAAACACACTGGAAGGCGTGAAAAGAGGAAATAGTCTGGATAGAGTATTATTTATTGGGAAATCATTCTGTAAAGAGGAAAAGTGGGCTCATATTGTTTTCATCTCTGATTGTATTACAGAGATTATTTTGAATTGGGCATTATTGCAAAATAATTTTGTATCCTATTGTAATTTTATAACTGCAAAGAATTATTGCAGTTATAAGGTTCTGATGGGATGCAATATCTTGAATGTTTGATGAAGTTGGTGCTTCAGAAAGATTATGGGAGTTGGTGCTCCACATTGTTATAGAGTTGGCGCTCTTTGATTAATAAAAGGGAAATTTTAGCGAGTGGTTTTTTATACCCCAAGAGGGTTTTTCCACTCAAAAAATTTGTGTTATGTGATGTTATTTGTCTCTCATTCTGCTTCGTGTTAATTTGCTCATTCAGTCAATGCTCTGATACTTTGTGTGTTCGAAAGGTTCATATTTCAAAAGTTTGTCATCCAAAGTTAAAATTGTTCAAATCTATTTTTAAAAAGCCTTCTATTAAGCAAATTAAATTTGCATTGGGAAAAGTTGTAGTTCCATTTCAAAAGCACATACAAGATTGTTCACACACTAATTGAACAATATCATATGATGCTTTTAATATGAGTTGTAAATGTTAATCAAGTTTCATGACAATCTAATTTAAAGTGTTAATGTTCACTTGCATAAACAAGTTTGCCACATTGGGTTTAAATTAGTAAAAGTTTCATTGTGCTATCAAAGTCAAAAGTTAAAAATTATCGCTCTGATTCACCCCCCCCCTTCTCAGAGTGAATCCACTTCCAATAGCTAGGTCATAGGGATAGTGATTCTTCTAAGTCACCTTTGATCCAAAGGGTAGAGGAGAAGGATGCTATGTTACTTAATTTGAAAGGATTGTTGGACTATCAATCAAGAAGTACACTAAAATCACATTATGATTTTTTTGTAAATTGGCCTCTAATTAATCAAAATATTCCAATCCAAACCCCTTTAAAAGATGATAAAAAGGTATGAACTTCTTTTTCTTTTTTTATTGACTTAGGGGTAGCCCTATGACCCAACACAAAACCCAACCTGCCTTACCTTGGTCTTACATTTTGCCAGGTTAGGGTCGGAAAGGGGTGAGATGGGTCATAGGGATAGAAATTCTTCTAAGTCACATTTGATCCAAAGGGCAAAGGAGAAGGATGCTATGTAACTTAATGCGAATGGATTGTTGGTTTATCAATCAATAGGTACACTAAAATCACATTATGATTTTTTCGTAAATTAGCCTTAAATTAATCGAAATGTTCCAATCCAAACCTCTTTCAAAGACAATATAAGGGTATGAACTTCTCATTCTTCTTTTTTTATTGACTCGGGGATATCTCTACGACCCAGCCCAACACCCAACCCGCCTTACCTTGGCCTTACATTCTGCCAAGTTGGGGTTGAGAAGGGGTGTCATGCTGGGGCGAAACTATAGCTCACAAGCTACATGCATTTGATAAACTCAGACCTCAAAGTTAAAGCCAAGACCATGGTGAGCATCCCCACGACTTAAGCCACCTCTGCTATTCATGTGGGCTCTAGGACAAACCCAACTTCTATTCCTTCTTAGGAAAGAGAATGAGGATATGGAGATGAATTTTTTAATTCAATTTTAGCATATTTAAGACAACTACTAGCTATGCCTCTAGCATTGTCAAATGATTAAAAACACGTTATGTATTAAAAATTGAAGGATAAAGAGAAAGAAAGAAAAGATGAAGGAAAGGAATGGGCTTGATAGATGCGAGGAAAGATAATGGGAAAATAGATCTAGATATAAAATAGATAGAATGAGAAGTGAAAGATAAAAAGTAAAAATAAATAAATAAATAAATACAGAGAAAAAAAGGTAGGGACGTGGTGAAACAACAAAAAAGGGTATCCATATGACCCAGTCCAACACCCGACCCGCCTTACCTAGGTCTTACATTTTGCCAAGTTGGAGTCGTAAAGGGGCGAGCTAGGTCATAGGGATAGAAATTCTTCTAAGTCACATTTGATTCAAAGGACAGAGGAGAAAGATGCTTTGTTACTTAATACAAATGGATTGTCGGTCTATCAATCAACAGGTACACTAAAATCACATTATGATTTTTTTATAAATTAGCCTCAAATTAATCAAAATATTCCAATCCAAACCTCTTTTAAAGACTATAAAAAGGTATGAGTTTCTCTTTCTTTCTTTTTTGACTTAGGGGTATCTCTACCACCCAACCCACCTTACCTTGGTCTTACATTTTGCCAAGTTGGGGTCAGAAAGGGGTAAGCTAGGTCACAGGGATATAAATTCTTCTAAGTCACCTTTGATCCAAAGGACAAGGGAAAAAGATGCTTTGTTACTTAATGCGAATGGATTGTTAGTCTATCAATCAACAGGTACACACAAATCACATTATGATTTTTTTATAAATTAGCCTCAAATTAATCAAAATATTCCAATCCAAACCTCTTTTAAAGACTATAAAAAGCTATGAACTTCTCTTTTCTTTTTTTGACTCAGGGGTATTTCTACCACCCAACCCAACACCCAACCCGCCTTACCTTGGTCTTACATTTTGCCAAGTTGGGGTTAGAAAGGGGTAAGCTAGGTCACAGGGATAGAAATTTTTCTAAGTCACCTTTGATCCAAAGGACAAAGGAGAAAGATGCTTTGTTACTTAATGCGAATGGATTGTTGGTCTATCAATCAATTGGTACACTAAAATCACATTATGATTTTTTTATAAATTAACCTCAAATTAATCAAAATATTCCTATCCAAACCTCTTTTAAAGACTATAAAAAAGTATGAACTTCTCTCTCTTTTTTTTTGACTCAGGGGTATCTCTACCACCCTACCCAACACCCAACCCGCCTTACCTTGGTCTTACATTTTGCCAAGTTGGGGTCAGAAAGGGGTAAGTTAGGTCACAGGGATAGAAATTCTTCTAAGTCACCTTTGATCCAAAGGACAAAGGAGAAAGATGCTTTGTTACTTAATGCGAATGGATTGTTGGTCTATCAATCCATAGGTACACTAAAATCACATTATAATTTTTTTATAAATTAACCTCAAATTAATCAAAATATTCCTATCCAAACCTCTTTTAAAGACTATAAAAAAATATGAACTTCTCTCTCTTTTTTTTTGACTTAGGGGTATCTCTACCACCCTACCCAACACCCAACCCACCTTACCTTGGTCTTACATTTTGCCAAGTTGGGGTCAGAAAGGGGTAAGCTAGGTCACAGGGATAGAAATTTTTCTAAGTCACCTTTGATCCAAAGGACAAAGGAGAAAGATGTTTTGTTACTTAATGCGAATGGATTGTTGGTCTATCAATCAATAGGTACACTAAAATCACATTATGATTTTTTTTATAAATTAACCTCAAATTAATCAAAATATTCCTATCCAAACCTCTTTTAAAGACTATAAAAAAGTATGAACTCTCTCTTTTTTTTTGACTCAGGGGTATCTCTACCACCCAACCCGCCTTACCTTGGTCTTACATTTTGCCAAGTTGGGGTTGGGAAGGGGTGTCACGCTGGGGTGAGACTAGTCCCCTAGGCATGTATGCAATATCTCACAACCCACTTGCATTTGGTAAACCCAAACCTCAAAGTCAAACCTAAGACCATGGGGAGAGTAGCCATGACTTAAGCCTCCTCTGCTATTTGTGTGGGCTTTGGGACAAACCCGACTTCTATTCCTTCTTAGGTGATAGAATGATGGTACAAAGATCAATTTTTTAATTCAATTGTAGCATAGATAAGCCAATTACTATCTATGCCTCTAGCATCGTCAAATGATTGAAAACATGTTATGTATTGAAAATTGAAGGAGAAAGAGAAAGATGAGAGAAAACATGAAGGGAAGAAATGGGCTTATTAAATTAGATACAAGGAAAGATAATAGGAAAATAGATTTAGATATAAAATAAATAGAATGAGAAGTGAAAGATAAGAGTAAAAAAGGAAAATAAAAAAATAAATACAGAGTAAGAGGTAGGGACATGGTGAGAGAATAAAGGAAAGGTTGTGACATAAAGTCAAAAGACTAAAAATAGACAAAAATGAGAAAAATATCAAAAAGGAATAATTAAAGTTAAAGAAATAAAAATAGTGAAAAATACATAGAGATGAGTTTAGAGTTGATTTTATAATACACCTAACTTCCTCTTTGTAATAGTGTTATGCGAATGTCATGGAGGATAGAAATTCTTTTAAGGCACCTTTAATTCAAAAGGTAAAGGAGAATGATGCTATATTATTTAATACAAATGTGTTGTTGTATCAGTAAATAGATACACTAAAATCACATTATGAATTTTTTGCCTCCAATTAATCAAAATATTCCAATCCAAACCCCTTTCAAAGATAATAAAAAGGAATAACTTCTCTCTCTCTTCTCTTTTGTTCACTAACAGGTATCCCTATGACCCTGCCCAACACCCAACCTGCCTTACCTTGGTCTTACATTTTGCCAAGTTGGGGTCGAAAAGGGGTGAGCTAGGTCACAGGGATAGTGATTCTTCTAGGTCACCATTGATCCAAAGGGCTAAGAAGAAGGATGCTATGTTACTTAATTTGAAAGGATTGTTGGTCTATCAATCAACAGGTACACTAAAATCACATTATGATTTTTTTGTAAATTGGCCTCCAATTAATCAAAATATTCCAAGTTGGGTCATAGGGATAGAAATTCTTCTAAGTCACCTTTGATCCAAAGGGCAGAGGAGAAGGATGTTATTTTACTTAATGTGAATGGATTGTTGGTCTATCAATCAATAGGTACACTAAAGTCACATTATGATTTTTTCGTAAATTAACCTCAAATTAATCAAAATATTCAAATCCAAACCTCTTTCAAAAACAATATAAGGGTATGAACTTCTCATTCTTTTTTTTTATTGACTCAGGGATATCTCTACGACCCAACCCAACACCCAACCTACATTACCTTGGCCTTACATTTTTCCAAGTTGGGGTTGAGAAGGGGTGTCATGCTGGGGCGAGACTAGTCCCTTGGGCACGTATGCAATAACTCACACACCACATGCATCTAGTAATCTCGGACCTCGAAGTCAAACTGAAGACCATGGCGAGCATACCCACAACTTAAGCCACCTCTGCTATTCATGTGGGCTCTGAGACAAACCCAACTTCTATTCCTTCTTAGAAAAGAGAATGAGGATATGAAGATTGGTTTTTTAATTCAATTTTAGCATAGGTAAGACAATTACTATCTATTCCTCTAGCATTGTCAAATGATTAAAAACACATTATGTATTAAAAATTGAAGGAGAAGGAGAAAGAAAGCATGAAGGGAAGGAATGGGCTTGATAAATTAGATGCAAGGAAAGATAATGGGAAAATAGATCTAGATATAAAATAGATAGAATGAGAAGTGAAAGATAAAAAGTTAAAAAAAAAGGAAATAAATATAGAGAAAAAGGTAGGGACGTGGTGAAACAACAAAAAAAGGTTGTGAGCAAACGTCAAAAGACAAAAAATAGACAAAAAAGATAAAAATATCAAAAAGGAAAAAATAAAGTTAAAGAAATAAAAATAAAGAAAAAAAATAACATAGAGATGAGTTTTGGGTTGATTTTACAATACGCCTATCTTCCCCTTTGTAATAGTGTTATACAAATGTCATGAAGAAGGATAGAAATTCTTCTAAGACACATTTCCTTTGATCCAAAAGGCAAAAGAAAAATTTGCTATGTTACTTAATATGAATGGATTATTGTTGTATCAGTCAATAGGTACACTAAAATCACATTATGATTTTCTTGTAAATTAGCTTTGAATTAATCAAAATATTCCAATCCAAACCTCTTTCAAAGACGATAAAAAGGTATGAACTTCTCTTCTTCTTTTTTGATTTAAGGGTATCTCTATGACCCAGCCCGACACCGAACCCGCCTTACCTTGGTCTTACATTTTTCCAATTTGGGGTTGAGAAGGGGTGTCACATTGGGGTGAGACTAGTCCCCTGGGCATGTATGCAATATCTCACAACCTACATGCATCTGGTAAACTCGAACCTCAAAGTGAAACCGAAGACCATGGGGAGCATACCCACGACTTAAGCCTCTTTTGCTATTCGTGTGGGATTTGGGATGAACCCGACTTCTATTCCTTCTTAGGTGATAGAATGACAGTACAAAGATCGATTTTTTAATTCAATTTTAGCATAGATAAGCCAATTACTATCTATGCCTCTAGCATCGTCAAATGATTGAAAACATGTGTCTTAAGAATTCAAGGAGAAAGAGAAAAATAGAGAGAAAACACGAAGGGAAGAAATGGGCTTGTTAAATTAGATACAAGGAAAGATAATAGGAAAATAGATCTAGATATAAAATAGATAGAATGAGAAGTGAAAGATAGAGTAAAAAAGGAAAATAAAAAAAAAATACAAAGAAAGAGGTAGGGACATGGTGAGAGAACAAAGGAAAGGTTGTGACATAAAGTCAAAAGACTAAAAGCAGACAAAGACAAGAAAAATATCGAAAGGAATAATTAAAGTTAGAAAAATAAAAATAATTAAAAATCACATAGAGATGAGTTTTGAGTTGATTTTATGATACACCTATCTTCCGCTTTGTAATAGTGTTATGCGAATGTCATGGAAGATAAAAATTCTTCTAAGGCACCATTGATCCAAAAGACAAAGCAGAAGGATGTTGTGTTACTTAATACGAATGGATTGTTATGTATCAGTCAATAGATACACTAAAATCACATTATGAATTTTTTGCCTCCAATTAATCAAAATATTTCAATCCAAACCTCTTTCAAAAATAATAAAAAGGTATAACTTCTCTGTCTCTTTTTTCTTGTTGACTCAGGGGTATCCCTATGACCCTACCCAACACCCAACCCGCCTTACCTTGGTCTTACATTTTTCCAAGTTGGGGTCGGAAAGGGGTGAGCTGGGTCATAGGGATAGTAATTCTTCTAAGTCACCTTTGATCCAAAGGGCAGAGGAGAAGAATGTTATGTTACTTTATGTGAAATGATTGTTGGTCTAACAATCAATATGTACGCTTAAATCACATTATGATTTTTTTGTAAATTGGCCTCCAATTAATCAAAATATTCCAATCCAAACCCCTTTCAAAGATGAAAAAAAGGTATGAACTTCTCTTTCTTCTTCTTTTATTGACTTAGGGGTAGCCCTATGACCCAACCCAAAACCCAACCTGCCTTACCTAGGTCTTACATTTTTCCAAGTTGGGGTCAAAAAGGGGTGAGCTGAGTCATAGGGATAGAAATTCTTCTAAGTCATATTTGATCCAAAGGGTAGAAGAGAAAGATGTTATGTTACTTAATGTGAATGGATTGTTGGTCTATCAATCAACACATACACTAAAATCACATTATGATTTTTTTGTGAATTAGTCTTGAATTAATCAAAATATTCTAATCCAAGCCTCTTTCAAAGACAATAAAAAGGTATGAACTTCTCTTTCTTCTTTTTTATTGACTTAAAGGTATCTCTACGATCCAACCCAACAACCGACCTACCTTACCTTGGTCTTACATTCTGCCAAGTTGGGGTCAAGAAGGGGTATCACATTGGGGAGAGATTAGTCCCTTGGGTATGTATGCAATAGCTCACAAGCCACGCATCTGGTAAACTTGGACCTCGATGTAGTGTCCCTATTTAAATTTTCCCTAGAAAAAGAAATGAAATTCACAAATTCACTTTATGTTTGAGTAATTCAGTTTGATAAGATTGCCTTAAAAGATTGTTGTTGCCTTTAATTAATTAACTATACAAATTTATTCCAATTTAACTCTAGGGATTAGTGCATTGATTCTATTAGAACAACATATAAAATAAATGCATTAATTGGTTTACCATTATCACACATTCATGATACAAATTACATGAACTCATACTCATCATAGTTATCGTAACTTATCACACTTGACCGGAATAGATCATCGCCTTTACCTCTCTTCTAGACCCCATTGGAGGAGGGATGCCTTACAGTGCCGAGGGCGCGTGACCAAGCTCCAAGTGGACTCCCTCAGGATTCATTACCATCTTGGGATATCCAACATGGGCTCAAACTTACCAGCCTTTCCCTCCCAGAACCATCCTCTCATCGGTGAGCGTCAGTGAGGGTTTGTTGGCTCTAAATCTGTCCTCCAGCAAGTCGTAATAATTTATGAAGAAAGCAAGAATCACTGTAAGCAACAATATTGCTTATCAATATTCATTATTCACAATACTTAGCAATAACACACTGTCGTAGTATTTGTTCTTACTACAAACATGACTAATTTATCTATTTGTAAGTGATTTATGCTGCATTTTAAAGTGATTTGATTGCATCCAGATATACGTGTTTTATAAGCATGATACGCATTAATATGAGACCAAATCTACAGTAATGAAGCATCGGTTTTGAGCAATCATACTTACCTTTGGTTGTTGCAACTATATTGGATCTTCTCTGGACACAGTTTCCTATAGCCCGACCCATCTTCTCTCTCCATGCGATGATGATGTATCTATGAATTTCAATATATATATATCTAACTATACACTTATCAATTGTTAATTCCATCTCCCAATATACTTATCCATCCTAATATGTTCAATTATGGATTCAGGTAGATGGATCCACATTAACTATGAGACTAATAACATGATATGCATATCATAGGATCTAACTAACTATAAACAACAATAATTATCCCATATTAACATTTGCATTATTATCTCTATCAATATTAAATATATTTATCAAATACCCATTGTTAATATCTATCTTTATTAACATAATCTTGAAATTATAATCTAGTTACCTTAAGTCATGAATTAATCATTATTGCCTAATTGAACATAATACATATATGTGTATAATCATTATCAATTAGTTCTAGGCTTACAATACTCACCCTAACCCAGCATACATATTATTTATATTCATATACTTATTACTTATGCACTTATATATTGCCTATATTTGTATTCTTATCTACACTTATTACTTGTTTACTATTTACATACCATCGATATTATTTATATTTATTTCTTACCTATGATTTTACCTACTGCTACTGGAAACTTCATTTCTCCTTGATGGTCTTACCTTTGATAATCTTTTACCTTTGTTTGATCTTAATATATATATATATATATATTTATATATTTATATATTTTTAATTACTTATTGCTGCAAACCAAAATCCTTTACCTGTTATCATCTTGCAGGCTCAGTCCGTTCCTTTTAATTCTTCCCAACAATGATGCTATATTTCTTCTCTTTGTCAGCCACCAATGATCCATATGCTGACTGAAAATATGTATAATCTTATATCTATGGCTTGGCTTCTACATTTATAAAGTACCTCCCTTTTCTTCATCGTTGCACTCCTCTCTTTTATATTCCCTAGAGAGGTGTCTTCTATAAGAGGGAACAACTTTATGAAAAGAGATATGTACCTTTTCATAAAGTGATAATTTGATTACATAATTGCTGCTTTACTTTATGTTATACCCAAATCAAATTTTTTGCTTCACTAAAGCATTTTGTTAAAAATAGTCTAAACCTAGTTAAAGTGATGTCAGAAGATGGTTTTTGGGCTTTTTAAGTATGGAGCTTATGTCAGTTTGATATCAGTCTAATATTGGAGAGTTTTGAGAAAATCCAAAATTTGAAGGAAAATCATCAAATTTTTCTAACTCTGGAGCAAAGAGCACTTTTTGAAAAAGGCTCCCTTGATTTTAGGGGCCCAGATCCTGTTTTTAGGGTTTGTCACCTCCAACAAACATTTGTCTGGAATCACGTCAGCTTCGCAACGAGCTATCAAGCCTGTCAAACGGACCTATTTTGCTCGAGTTACAGGAGATACAGCGGAAAATGAGAGACGAGAAAATCTGCAAGCAAAAGTGAGCAGTCTATCCTAGGGGCTCCCATCTTTTTGAGGCCCTAAACAAAGGTTTCAGATCAAATGACCCCTTTGACGTTTGTTTCATGCTCAGTCTAGCTCCGCGTTGCACCCTTCAACACGTCAATCAGAGTTGCTGAGAAGTTGGGATGAGAAGGCGAACATAGGGTTAAATCTTGATTTTGAGGTCATGAATAAAGCAAAAGAGCACATTTTCAAAAAGGCGCTTGAGCTTTTGATGCCTTTAATGCCTTCTTTTTGGTGATCTCAAGTTTTTAGCTTGTCCGTGTTACATCTAGCTATCCGTTGCCTATCTCCGTCAGATCAGAAGATAACCTGTTAGCTTGCAGTCGGAGGTTTAGTGATATTTTGGTCAGTTCCAGAAATGGCTCTCTAGAGGAAAAAGAGCACCTTTTGAAAAAGGCGCCCTTGATTTTCACCCCTTAGATGATGTTTTCTGAAGAAATGTGCCTTTGCAGTTGTTTTGTGAAATGGATTCAGCTCCGCATTGCACCAGTGTGTCAGTCCTGAAAGTCTGTTGAATACGAGATACGAGGGGATCAATTTTACCTTCGTAAGATGAAAATGATGAAAAAATGGTTGTCTGAGGTAAAAGCACAACTTTTGCTAGGGGCGCTTGGTTTTTTGAAGCTTCAGATCTCAGTTTCGTGATTATAGACTCAAGGGATGATCTCGTCAGTTTCAATCCTACTTTCCAATGCACTCGTCAGCCAGTCAATCGGGCTTGTCAGTCATCCGGAATCAGTGCTCGAACAGAGGCTCCGATGAAGGTTACAATCCAAATTTTAAGGGTCCAAGTTGACTTTTCAAAACAAGTTGACTGGTGCACCCTAATTAGGGTTTTTGACTTCAGTTCAACTGAACGATTTTTGGGTTGCATGCAGAAGATACTGAAGTTCATTTTGAGTTACTATTTTTAGAAGTTCAGTTCATCTGCAATGTGCATGCATTTGCATGTTCAGTTAATTGAAGAGGATGTTGAGTTCTAATTTGCATGTGAAGTTAACTGTTTTGCATGCACACTTAACTGACTTGCATGCACAAGTTTAACTGATTTGCATGCGCAGTTTAACTGAAGATAGAGATGGCGCCCTATTTAGGGCATATTTTTCATGCATTCGAGCTTCAGTTACTAACCAATCAGAGCATAGGCATCCATTTTGAAGGCTTAGTTAAGCATACGCCCTAATTTGAGGCTCAGTTAACTACCAAAAAAAGAGGTGCGCTTTGAGTTTGAGAAGATGGACGAATTTTAAATGAATTTTATTTATTTAAAGACAAAAGTCATCCTTATTTCTTCATTCTTGAGCAAGTCGTACCATTCAGAGCTCAAAACATGGCGATTTCTTCATGCATTTGAGGATTCGAGGTGCTACAGGTGTCAGATTTTAGTATTTTTTGTGGCATCGGATTCAGATTGCGGAGAAGGCGATTCCAGACTTTGTTTTCAATTTGCATGCAAGTTACATCAAATCCAAGTCAGAGATAGGCGAATTCTACAAAAGCAGAACAAACAAAACCTATCTTCTGTCTTATTTCTTCTATTTCTCGTCTTAGATTTCTTTGCATGTCAAAGAAAATGGCAAAATATTTGTAGAAACCCCAGTTTCCCTCTGTTTTCGATGCTATCTGTTTTTTTTATGTTTTCTGAAGTTTTTGCAATTTTTAACTTTTCTAGGGTTTTTAGGCATAAAATGCCAGATGGCGATTTTGCATGTAATTGAAAAATAAATTCTATAAACCGTAAATAACAAACCCTAGTGCAAATAATGAATCCAGACCATTTATTAACCTTCTGCAAAGATTACAATAGAGATCTGACAATATGCAACAAAAGAGCAATATTATTTAAAAACCTAATTTTTGACTCTTGTTGCAATTAATGACTGCTGAGATGGTACGGCTACAATAAATGATTGTTCCTCCTCCAGTCAGTGTTTGTAGATGCTTCTAGATTCCTAGGCGCCTCCACTGCTTATGCTAGAAGCTCAAGATACAAGGCGTCTGGGTTCCCTTGAAGATCACGCCCCAAAAGAATGGTACAGCCAGCATACTGTAAAGTACGGCCAGGTACAGGTTTGCTGCAATGAATTAAATGTACGGCTGAGATAAAGCTTCAATCTTTTGATCTCTTATGATGTCTGAATAGTGTACGCCCAAACTGGAAGTGACAAACAACCTTCAATGCAAGCGCTTGACTCTTAGGATGAAATATGCCCTTTCTATGAAGGTACAGCCTGCTGAGAAGTACGGCCTGTCAGAAAATAACTTCAACAAAGTACGGCCTTCCCAAATATTACCAGCTCCCTCTGATATATGCGCTTGAAGGAAGTTATGACCTCTGAATGCAAGATACCCTGAGCTCTGAAGACTTGCTCTTTTCCCAATGATGGTATGACTGTACTGTACAGATTTGTACGGCTGAAACAACAACAACAAGTACAAAATGTACGGCCTCCTAAGGTCACTGCTTAATCTCTGAGATATGGTGCGCCTGGACTTGCAATGTGATCCCAGATGAAAACTATGCTGTACTCTGTAAATGAATAAACTCTGATAAACTCTGTAATTTCTTCTGGATGAAGAAATCCCTCTGCCTGGCAATAAATCGGATGTTATTTCACATCCTCTGAATCGCTCCCACTGGAGATGGCTCGTTCTCCAATGTATCGAGACAAAACCCTAAGGCTTCCGTTCTCAAACGAAGTCTTGATCAAATTCTGATTCTCAAAATGTCATAATGGCCCAAATCCCAATGCAAAACCTCTTTATTGCATAAAAGTGCGATTTCCTTAATAATAGGGATTTAATAAAATATTGACTTTTAATTCTTTTATTATTTTCAATAGTCTCCGTCAAATATTTTAATAATAATTTAATTCTCGAACTGGCCCCCTTTCTGATGATGGGCGCACCCCTCAAGGCAGATGACTTAAGTTATAATTTTAAATTATAACTTTATATTATAAACATTAAATGATTAATATTTAATCAATATAATTAAATATTAATATCTTCCTCGTAAATCATCCGATTACCGATCCGTCTGATGCTGACGAACTCAGAAGTGATTCCGGATGCCGCCAAAGCCATACTGCTAAAAATAGCAGTGGTCCCACTCTGCCTGCCAGGAACTGCTAAAAATAGCAATTCTGCAAAAAGGTCTCCGATCGAGCCCAAACGAAAGCCAATTGATCAATACTACCAATCTGACGCCGAGCCAAGCTCCGAAACGACCCTCTAATCACTCTGTCAGCCTACGAGGGTCTCATGATAGGCCAATCTCACGATCACTGATGCTCACCAAAAACGGGGACATGACAATATTCAAAATCTGACCATCTAGGTTCGCATATTTCAGCATCAGCAGCAAAACCCATGTCTTAGATTTTTTCAAGAAAATTGCCCCGCAGCCTTCATTATGAAGCATAGTTATAAGACTCACCTAGACTCGGTGAGTCTTGGCGAGTCCCGAGGCGAGTGAGGCTTGGCGAGTCTTTGGGACTCAGATGCCGAGTACTCGCGAGACTCGCGAGACTCGCCAGACTCGCCGAGTCCCAAGTCAAAGACTCGGCCGTCAGTTTGTGGGCGTATGTGTCAAAAAAAACACATTTTAAAGTTTCATTTTTTTTTTCTTTTTGTTTTTATACTTGCCTCTATTCCTCCAAAAGGCACTTCATTTCATTTTCAAGCAAGTAAGAGAGAAAAAAGAGAGAAGAGAGCCAAAACACATTTGCATTGAAGGAAAATCAGCAAAGAGATTGAGCACCAAATGCTTATTGAATCGCATTTGTGCAGGTTCGTAGGTGATTTTGCTGCATCTAGAGGAGTCTACAAGGGATTGGAAAGAGATTTCCATTGATTTCAAAGAAGATTGAAGAGGTATGTTTGAGTTTTGAAGGTTTTTTTGTTTTTTTTAACCAAAACTTCATTTTCTATTCTTTTTTTCTTCTTTGTTTTTTCTATTTTGTTTTAGTGAACAAAGAACAAGTTACAAATAAATACAAACCCTAGGTGTGTGTGTTTAAGACTTTAAGTTTTTTGTTGAACAAACCCTAGGCATTCTTGCAAAAAAAAAAATAGTTTTATAGTTGCAAACTTGCAAACCCTAGGTTTTTTAGTTTTATTATAAATTATACTTTGAATGCTAATTTTTTAAAATTTATGTGTTATTGCAGCATTGTTTATGATATATATCTATAAATTGTCTCCATCATATTCAATTTCACCATGTCTCAAGGTAAAAGAGATCCTTGTTGGAAACATGCCATTATTACCCCTGGGCAAAAAAAAGGAGAAATACAATGTTTACATTGCGAAACTCTTTTTCTTGGGGGTGGCATTAATAGATTGAAATACCACCTTGCATGTATACCGTGCCGAGATGCTAATCCTTGCACAAAGGTCCCTATTGAGGTAATGCGTGAAGTGCAAGTGCAATTGGAAACCTTTGAGCAACAAAAAGAGTTAAAAAAGAAGCAAAAAGATGAGATGGCAGCCATGCGTGGAGTTGGAGATTCGAGTTATTCCATGCCTAAAATTCCTCCAGGGTCTTCACCTTCAGTTGTTGGTAGTGGTAGTGGCAGTGGCAGTGGCAGTGGTAGCGTTAGCAAACTTAGCATTGGGCCCAGAGTTCGTGGATCTAGGCTGGATTCATATATTTTGCCACGCACTACTCCGGGTTCCCAACCGTCTCTTGAGAGCATGGGTTGGAACAAGGATAAACATGATGCAGCCAAAGCTGCAATTGGAGACTTCTGGTTTTATTGCGACATTCCATTTCATGCAGCCAGGTAATTCTTCTTTTGTTTTGTTTTAAAATATATAGCTTGTTGCTTGATAGTTGATTCTTTATCTCTTGAATTTTATTTTTAGAGCTATGTTGAATTCAAATTGAAATTATACATTTTTCAATACTAATTAGTAATTACTAAATTTAATTTATTTGTGTTAGGTCTCCATATTGGCAAAATATGATTGATGCAGTTACTGTTTGTGGGGCGGGGTTCAAAGCCCCTAATGATGAAGAGATAAAAGGCCCCATTTTGTCCCAAAAAGTGGCTGATGTGAAAGTCAGAATAGAGGAGCAGCGAGAAATTTGGAGGACGAAGGGTTGCACCATCATGACTGATGGTTGGACCAATAGAAGAAATAGGACATTGCTCAACTTTCTTGTTTCTTCCTCGGGTAAATATTTTACTTCCTAAAATGCATTGCTTTAGTGATTAACAATCAAGATTTTAAATTTATATTTAATTGAATCATTTATTTTGTTTCTTTTTCAGGTGGTACCGTGTTCATTAAATCTATTGATGCATCCGGCAACTCCAAAAATGCTGAATTCCTTTGTGAGGCTTTGGAGGGTGTCTTGGCTGAGGTAGGGGAGGAGAATGTGGTGCAAATAGTGACGGATAATGCAGCAAATTATGTTGCTGCAGGTAGACTATTGATGGATAGGCACCCATCATTATTTTGGACACCTTGTGCCGCTCATTGCCTTGACCTCATATTGGAGGATCTTGGCAAGCTTGACTGGATCAAAGCATGTGTAGAGACCGCAAGGAATATTTGTAAGTACATATATAATCACACATGGGTCCTCAACCTTATGAGGCAATACACGGGGCAAAAGGAGTTGGCTCGCCCTGGGATAACACGCTTTGCTACCAACTTCATCACTCTACAATCCTTACTGCAGTCAAAGGGAGCTTTGAGGCGGATGTTTGTTAGTGAGGAGTGGGCTTCCTCAACATATTCTAAGACAAATGCAGGGATAAGTGCATCAGGTTGGATTTTTGATGAGCAGGGCTTTTGGGTGCCTACTAAGGAGATTGTCAAGGTAAATGTAATAAGTTAATAACTAATAAGTAATTAGTTTAGTAATTCTACATTATATTTTATTATTTTCATTCTTGTTTTTATTTTATTTGCTTTTTTTTGTTAACTCTTACTTATGTCAATGTTTCATAATAATTGCAGGTCACAGAGCCCTTAGTGGTTCTATTACGAGTTGCTGATGGGGAAAAGCCCGCAATGGGCTACATATACGAGGGCATGGATAGGGCCAAAGAGGCCATTAGATCCATTTATGGGGGAATTGATAGTAAGTATCACCCCATTTGGGAGATCATCGATAGACGATGGCACCTCCAGCTTCACAAGCCCCTACACGCAGCAGCATATTTTCTCAATCCGGCATTCCAATTTCGCAAAGAATTCAAGGCAGATGAGGAGGTTTTGAGTGGGCTCTACACAGTCATTGAGCGGATGTCTGATTCTCATGTTGGAGCCCAAATTGTTGCTGAGATAGAGATTTTCAGACTTGCACAAGGAGATCTCTTTGCAAGAGATATATGCAAAGATACTCGATCGACATTGCAGCCAGGTAAAAATTTATTAAGGGCATAATAGTAGTTTAAAAATTACCACTTTTCAATCTTTTATATTCAATGTTCATATTATGATTAAATATTCACATTTCACAATGAGATTTATTTTTTTTCTTTTTCTCATCTTAGATGCATGGTGGGAGAGATTTGGTGCTAAAGTACCAAATCTTCAGAGGATTGCGATTCGAGTGTTGAGCCAACCATGCAGTGCCTCGGGTTGTGAGCGCAATTGGAGTATGTTTGAGCACATACACTCCAAGAAGCGCAACAGGTTGTCAGTGCAGAGGTTGAATGATCTTGTTTATGTTCATTACAACCTGCGCCTTCGCCATAGACAGATATTGGGCACTGACTTGTCACCCATCATGTTGGAGGAGGTTGATCCACAGTCAGATTGGATCACTGAGGTCGAGGATCCTATTTTTACCGATGAGGACCTTGATTGGGTCGACCAGGCAGATCGAGAGGCAGAGGCAATAGCCATGGCAGAGGAGGAGGATAGAGCACGAGGAGACACCTTGGATGCTAGTTTGGGTGCCTCTGAGTCTGACACTGAGACACAGGCAGAGATGATGGCTGCAACATCATCTAGGACCTATCTTAGACGTCTACGCAAGAGGACTAAAGTTTAGAGCCTTAGTGATGCAGGCTCCTCTGAGCCATAGACTTATAGCTTTTGTTTTACTTTTATTATATGTTTGGAACTTTTGATGCCATGGATTTCATATTCCATGAGTATTGTATACATTTCACAACATTTATATATCTAAGTTCTAACTGTTTAACTTTAAACTTTAAACTCTTACTACTGTTATTGTTATTAACTATTAAGTATTAAGTAATTACTTATTTCCTTCAGCTAAAATTTGCGTTTATACTTATGTGATCGATAGATGTTTGTGTATAGGATCATAGTAGTTTCTATTTCATGATGTTATTGTGTATTTAAGGTTTATTTACTAAAGGGTGCATGAAACAAGCTTTAAATCCTTAAAAATCTCTGAATTTCTTGGGTTTTTCTATTTGTCAGAGTACCTTTGCATGGATATATGAATACCTTAGAATCTTCATTCCAGAAGGATTGCCTCCTGCAATTCCCATCAGAAGAGAAGTCAAGCCTTTCAGGCAGAAACGACATTGGTGGGAGGCTCTTCTCGCTGCCATGCAGCGAACAATATTCAAAGCACTTCATCTCTTCGGGGGTGGAGTTAGTTTTCTTTAAGTAATTTTTATGCTTTAACGTTATGTCGTATTGTATTTCCCCGTTTTGTGATGTTTTGTCATGTATTAGGTGATTTAGGTAGTCTTGTTTAGGTGATTTTTAGGTTAGGTTTTTAGGAAACTCCAAAGTTTTACGTGAATAGGGAAAAGTCCTGACTCCAATGCCCAATTATAAAACACTGGTCTACTTAACACTGAGATTCTTAGGTTCTCCTCTGCCGTAGGTATCCGACATGGTCACCAGACGGAGCCTAATGTTGTACCCAAACCAAATTTTTTGCTTCATCAAGGCATTTTGCATTTAAAAGTCTAAACCTTGCTAATTTGATGTAAAACACAGTTTTGGGCAATGTCAAGCATGGAGTTTTTGTCAATAGTTTGTCAGTCAAAGTCAGTTTTATTGAACAGAACCTAAAGCAGAGACTCAGAATGAAGATCTTCACGATGGAGGAGCATCTCAGACGACATTTCATATTGTAGATGGTCATTTCAATGATCGAAACAGAGTTTTTAAAGATCAAATCATGGAGATTTCTCAGTGGAAAAGCCCAAAAGCGCAAGTATAGCTCAGGGGCGCCCAACTTGTTGGAGGTTAAGATCTTGCTGAAAGTGCTCAAGCATCCAGTCAATCTCTTCAGAATCAGCCTGGCTATCCGTCGAGCTATTCAGCGAAGCATTCTGAGACTCACAGCTCCGGTTATCAACGACAGAAGTTAAAATCCCTAAATTTTAGGAGATGAGAATTTTGCTCTTTTCAGGCAAAAGCGCGCCTCTAGCCTGAGGGCACCCATCTTGAAGTAGGGGTAAATCTCGACAGTTTCGTTGCCAAATGCAGTCAATTTGTTCACAACTGGTCTGCTTATCCGACAAGATATCAAGCGCAGTCATCTGACTCTCAGAGTTCAGGCGGCAGGCATCCAAAGATCAGCTTAAAATGGAGTTTTCATGTTTCTGAGCTTCTCCGTTTATGCCCAGTGCAAGTACAGGCCCGGGGCGCTGGCTTAAAAGACCCTTTAGAGGCCGAAATTTGTAGACTGAGTCTTCACGACATCAGTAATATTTTAGCCTAGCTCCGCAACGCATCATTCAGCTTGTCGATTCGACGTTTCAAGTGGTCGTGGCGGAGATTCTACCAAGCATGTAATTTTACGAGCGGACCAACAAATGATTTTCAGTGTATTTCCACAGTCTAGAGGCGCTTAGCCTTTAGGCCTGTCAGATGAGTCCGTTCGCGTTCGAAGTCTTCATGACTATTGAGCGTTATCATTTTATCTTTCCAACGAGCCTAGCCGTCAGCCTTCGGGATTTTGCAGTCGCTCGTGCGTGCGAGGTCTTTGGTGTAATATTGCAAAGTGACGACATCCAGAAAATGGCCAAGTCTGGAAGCGGTAATTTTAAATAAAATAGGCACTAGAGTTTTTGAGGTCTTAGAAGCAGTTTTCTTGCCTCGTCACCTCCAGTGACTTCTCTTAAGGGCCCTCCTAACTGTCCGTTAAAACAGATAATGCCTGAATCAAGTCATCCCAGCTCCAGATATCAGCCGTCAAAGTAGGGTATTTTGATGACGTTTGACTTTCATCAAAATGACAAAAGTGCAACCATGAGCCAGGGGCGCTTTTCTTTTTGAGGCCCTTAACACAGCTTTTAATTCTCGTATGAACAGTCATCGGATGTGGAATATCTCCAGTCATGCAGTGAGCTCCGTCTCGTATCAGCAGGGTTCACCATTCGCCGTCAGCAGCCGTTTGAAGTGTCAGATGGCAGTTTAGGGAAATGGCCAAGTCTGGAACCCGTAAAGCAATTTAATCAGGTGCGTCTAATTTTTCAAGGGGTTAAACGATGGATTTTGCAGTTGTGTCTCCCAGCAGACATTTCTTCCTTGTTCAGTAGGCTTTCTGATGAATTCTTCAGATCAGTCTCATCATCACCCGGTCATCCGGAAATCAGTGTCGAAGTTGGCCAGTTGTAACAGTGCTGTCAGCTATAAAATAGGGAGTTAATAAAAAGTGAAGTATCTTGAGCAAATGGACGCCTATGAGCTCAAGAGTCGACTTTTCGGAATCGGTGAAGTCCAATGGTGAAGCCTAAAGCTTCATTCAATTGTCAACTGGAGTTTCAAATATTTTGCATATTTTAGCATTGAGTGGCAATTTCTATTTTTGGCGCCTTTGCTATTTGCATGATAAATATTTTATTATTTATTATTATTTGAGCTTCCAGTCAGTGGCAGTGCAACTGAAAGGCAACCAATCAGAAGGCTTCTATTTTCAGCTGAGGTTTTAAATCTTGCAATTGTCAGATTGATGCGAATTTCATCTTCTTTAAGCATGGCGCCATCTTCATTTATTATTCACAAAGTTAAAGAGAAATTCGTTTTTCTTAAGGGAAATTCATAATTTTGAAGCAAAATTCGTTTTTCTTCAAGGCAAAGGCGTATTTTCAAGCAAAATTCATTTTTCTTCATTCACAAGGCGTATTTTCAAGGGAGATTCGTATTTCTCAAACAAAGGCAGATTTATTATCTATTTGCAAAGGCGATTTCTCCAATCACATTCTTTTGCAGGTTAAAGTTCACAGTTCTCAGCAATTCAAAGAAATCTTGAGCGATTTTCACAGAAGAAGACATACAAAAAACGTCTTTTTCCTCCTTGGTTCTCAGATTTCTCTCAGCTTTCAATTCGTATGTTCCTAAAATTGGCAAATTTGACAAGTCTCAACATCTGGATCATTTTCATATAGCTTCCTCGAATTAAAATCGTGCGTTTGATTTTTCAAGAATTTTTAACTTCAGAACATTCGTTCTTGAGTTTCTAAATTTCTCAACTGAAAAGTCTTTGCATGGTCGAGTAGAAGTCATATTTTCGCATTTCTGACATTCTGGGTTGTCTTAGAATCTTTTTCTGGACAAAACCCATATCTCAGATTTTTCGCTGAAAATTGCGCTTCGATAGGCTATTTTTACCCTCAGCAGGTTATTTTTAGCTTTCCAGAAAAGTTGTCAGAATATAGCCGTGTTCACAGTCAACAGGCGAGTTTTTCAGAGTACAGTACACACAGACTCAATTCAAGACCAAATCGGTTTTAATTCATGACTTCATTAGAAAAGCTGAGACCGATTTGTATCAAGCTGCAGAAGAGATGTTGGCTAACACTTCAGTTACGGAGCCGCCAAAGTTGCCAGTCAGTGAAATGATGGTTGAGTGTGCAAAGATTGCAAAGATTGCTCAAGTTGCTGACATTCAGATGCTGATGCAGTTGACAGCCTCGTTGAGGGATTGGTTGCTCGAGATCACGACCAGTAGACTTCAATTTCCACCTCTCAGGATAGACATTACACACAGGAGTTAACTTGATGTTACCCTTTCAAGTTAACTGGCTGTCTCACCTCATGCATATCTATTCTGAGATTCGCCTTTCACACTTGGAGTTTCTTTTTAGGTTTTTCGTTAACTGATGGTAGTCTTCTAGTTAACTTGCTTTCAATAAGGACGTGCATGCTCGCACAATTGTCCATTTTTAGATTAGATGTTTCAGTTAAACTGAGGGTAGTTTCCCAGTTGACTGTATAGTTTACTTAATTAGGGTTTGGCGCATTGCTTGCATGCATTGCAGGAACTATAGATGACACAAGGTGATTTTAGGGTTCCCTCCACCTTTATGTATATAAATAAGAGCTTTTGCTCATTTGTAAATAACTTTTGCTGGAGAGAGAAATATATGCTGCGCCTACCTTGCCCTCAATATTGCTCTTTTGGTATTTGTTCATGTGTCTTCGCTATTATGATTAAGTGTTATGCCACATAGGGTTTCATGCAATTGTAATGGTGGATTCTTTATGTCTTGTGAATCTTTTATCATTTCAATCAAGTGTTATGCCACATAGGGTTTCGTGAGATTGTGATGATAAAATTGTTTTGTGAAGTCTTTACTACTTTCAATCAAGTGTTATGCCACATAGGGTTCCATAAGATTGGCGTGGTAAATTCCTCCCATAGTTAGATCTGTTTGAACATATTTACCATTGAGGTCAATTGTTATGCCACATAGGGTTTCAAGAGATTGAGATGATAAAGCTGTTTTGTGTATCTTTACCATTGTGATCAATCGTTATGCCACATAGGGTTTCGAGAAATTATGGTGATAAATCTGTTTCGTGAATCTTTATCATTATAATCAAGGGTTATGCCACATAGGGTTTCGTGAGATTGTAATGATAAAGGTTGTTTTGTGAAGTTTTTACTATTTTGATCAAGTGTTATGCCACACAGGGTTTCATAAGATCATCTTGGTGAATTCTTAAATCTGTTTTGTGCCCAATAAACTTGTTTAGATTGAGATGATAGTTGCGCCACCTTGCCTTCAAGTAGAGAGTCTAAACTCGTTTATCGTCCGATAGTCAATCCCTGCTCCATTTCCTCATGCTCTGTTTTCTTGAGGAAACTGGATAGATTTAAAGTAGTTAGCTTAGTTGTAGTTACTGATCTGCGAAACCAGAAAATCCTTAGCTGCAACGTTCTTGGTTTTCTTAACCTTGTGCCTCTTCCAGCTGAGAACAAAAAGATAGTACTTCGATTACTTCTCTTTTCATGCATTCCAGCACAACGAGGGAGCCTCCCCTCCTAATTTGAAGAGCACTCATTGCGTAGTGTACATAGCTGTCCGTACAAACCTGCACTCCAGAGGTGTTAGATTTGACGCCAACATATAAATATTAAATACTCGGGTATTTAAATATTTATATGTTTAATATATTTAAAAGAACTATAATAATATTTATATAATAAAATATGTAATTGTTTCCTAATGGAATTATATTTTAATATTATAAATCTTTAAAGTGAATAAAAGATTATATTTTACTTGGGTAAATATTAAACTATGGAAAATTAAAAGATTAAATTTTTACTTGGATTAAATATATAGTGTAAATATTTATAAACTCCAAAGTATAAATATTTATAAATACAAAGTGAAAATATTTATAAAACTCAAAGGTGATAAAATTTAAAGATTCAAATATTTTAATATGAGCAAATTTAATAAAGCAGTGTTCCACGGAAATGCATTTCCCCCCCTATCTGGTCACGTTTCGGAAATGGGGACGTTTCAGGGACGGGGAAACGGATACTTGGCGTTTCCCGCCGTCCCGCCACCGCCACCGGTGCTCCGCCGGAGACGGGGAAACGTCCCCATGTCTCCCAAGGAAACTTGGAGACTTGGAGATGTCTCCAAGTCTCCAAGTCTCCTTGGGAGACGCCCAGGCGTTTCTTGGGAGATTGGGAGACGCCCAAGAGTTTCCTGTAGATGTCTCCAAGTCTCCTTGGGAGACGTCTCCAAGTCTCCTTGGGAGACGCCCAGGTGTTTCTCAAGAGATTGGGAGACGCCCAGGAGTTTCCTATATTTACTACATTTTAAGTTTTGACATTTTGCTATTAGTATCTGTATTTACTATTTAGTTTACTATTTTACTATTTGCCATTTGGCATTTGCTACTCATTGTAATGATGAATCATGTAATCATCTTTACAGACTTTGTGATATCTCATATGACATCAAATATTCATATTTTCAATATAATAGAAATCTCCAATTTAGCAATTTCATTTGTCAAATTTTATTTACCAATTAGCATTCAAGATATCTTTGTATTTAGATTTAGTATTTCAAATTTTGCTATGTTATAATTTTACTAATTTGAGTAATTTCCTATAGTTTCATTTGAAATGTAATTCTTATACTATTATACTGTTATATGAAATATTCTGAGCCAAATTTCTTCGTTTTTTCAAATTCAAATTACAATCAATGCACCCGTTAAGGTTAGAAGATAAACCAAAACGTGCTGAAGCAACTCTAACCAGAATGTACACCAGGATCCCGATGTGGGCAAGGTGTGAGCATTGGTCAGAGGATCTAAATCAAATTGCTTATGCAGGAACTCTAACCAAGAATGGCGCCGATGATGGTGAGCATATGGTTAGAGGATCTTCTACTCTAAGTGCTGAAAGGGAACTCGACACCAAGTATGTGCTACCCAATCCAGAATGGAGTGAGGGGCGACCATATGGCGGATTGTTACAAAGTATAATGCTTGAAAGAAATACTGAAAAGCTGAAAGTACTCAACACCCAGAATGTGCTTGCTAACCCAAAGTGGGAAAGTAGCTACCATAGGGCGGAGATGTATCTATTACAAAACAACTTCATAATGAAAGAGAGCATTACAAATCAGATTTGAACAAGACTGAAAATGACTGTCAGTACTACTGTTAGTTTACAAAATGATGTTCATTCGCCTACTGATAGCATAGGAATTTGAGAGCTTAAGATTACATCAAAAAATCTCTTCTTAGTATGGTTAGAAGAGCCAAAACAATAAACCTTTCAATGTTCAAAATACAAATTCTGTTTTTTGACAAATCTGCACCTTTGAATTAAAAACAGTGTTGGGTGAAAATTATGTAATCAACTTTCGACAGATTACACAACTTGGACTTCAGCCACAGCTATGTGAGATGTGAATCTCTCCTCTCGGAAAGGGGAGGCGCCCTTCTTACTGCTAAGAGAAACAATAGTAAATCACACGAGTAATTACAAAATGTACACGAAATTCACGGAGTGGGGGGGGGTGTGTTACATTCATCCTTCTCTCTTTTTTCAGAGAAGATGTTTACAATGCTTCACGTGTTGGAAGTTCTGAATTCTTGGTAACTTGAAATGAACAACTAGCAGTAATGCCAATATCTCTATCTTGTCAAAGCGAAGCGTAGAGATACCAGAAGTAATTAACAACAAACAAAAGAAAATAAAAAGGGAAAGCTCACGAAGGCACAAAGTCGTTCCGTAGCTTTATCAATGTTGGATCTGCATAAACGTACCGTTTGCTACGTTAGAAGCACAAAGTCTTCTTAGATGCAACAATTCTTCGAACAGCATGAACGATTACAAGCACAAATTCTTGTAGATCATCCAACAAAAGTGTTAATAGCACGAACAATTACAAGCACAAAGTCTTGTAGATCCTTCGACAAAGTATCCAATAGTATGAATAATTACAAGCACAAAGTCTTGTAGATCATCCAACAAGAACATGCAAGAGCATGAATGATTATAAGCGCAAAGTCTTATAGATCATTCAACCAATGATAAAAGAAATACAATGCAATCTAAATAACGAATGAAACACAAAGTTTACATCAACTACTTAGAGTCTTTCAGATTCCTCGAACTAATCACTACCAAATCGAATCAACTTACAAAAGTATCGAATCCAACGCAAAGTTTGGCTTGCAATCCTTTTCTTTATTGATTGAATCTCATTCACAAAGCATGAACACAAAGTTTCACAAATTTGCTTACAAAAGGGGCAACGCCGTTGCAAAGAAACAAAGATAATATTACAATGAAAATCCCTCATTATATAGAAGAGGGATGAGCAAAGAGGAAAGTTGAAAATCGGGGAGGAGTTAGGTGGCGATTTTGGAAATCTCACTAACTGACCAAAGTCAAAGTGTAATTTGTTTGAAAATATTACATCT
>VDFB02072811.1:0-22845 GCA_007258455.2 Sequoia sempervirens
TATAGGCAATAAGAAAACACAAACCCATAAAAAGCAAGCAACCAAAAATGTGTAAAATACACAAATTGGTATCCAATAACATGTTGAATCCAAGGGTGTGTGGAAACATAGGATTGGATGGATTGGTTAGATCCAAGGATTAAAGATGAGGATTGAATTGGATTTTTCCATTATTTAAGCTATAAATTGATTAATGAACTAATTGATGATGATAACATTGTTGATGTGGGAAGGATGCATCTTGAAAATAATGAAAGGATTGAAAAAGACATCCTAATGATGATTGATTGTATTAATTGTATATTGAACACAACTTTTAGTAAGATAAGGAACAAATCTTATGCATGTTTTTGGATGGATGTGAGATTTTGGATGGGGTATGCTCAAATTTAAGGGCTTCAACATGGATAAAGTGTTTTGTGGAGCATGCTTATAATTTGGGAATATGTTCGGGTACATGTTTTCTTTTGTCTGTCATTGTTATAGTGGAACCAATGACAAGGAATCAACTAAGCCTAGAGACAAGGATAAACATGGTTTGGATGGAATGATTGATGGATTAGATGGAATGGAGAGGATATGGAATTGATGCTAGGATTTAAGGGGAGATGCTCAAGGACTACATAACATAGGATTAACATGTTTTTATCCATGATAGGGGTTGGTTAGTGTTATCTAGGCAATTAAGTGATGGTAGATGATGTGTGGCCAAAGGATGACTATGTCAAGAGTTTTCTAAAGTATGCATCATGTGCCCCCAATCATTATTAAGACCAAGGTGAGTATGAAATATGGATGAGGCACAAATAAATGGATATGGTGGATGGTATTATGGAATGACATGATAGGATGGATATGTTTGGTGGAATGGATGAGACAAGTTACCCCCAATTTCAAGGTTCATTTAACTAGCTGACTTACACATGACACCCATGAATGAGTTTTCATCATGGTACTTTCCCAAAGCACCACAAGAAGTGGTTTTCACCATTGGATGAATTTATTTTTATTTACTATATTTTTTCTTTAATTCTCTTATTTTATTTTATTTTATTTTATTTTTGAAATTTTAGATTTTAGGTATCATGTTCATGGATAGTTGATGCATTTGATCTAGATGCTTCAGTCTTGACATGCCAATAGTATCTTTCCTTACACAGTTTATTTTCTAGTATCGTTGCAGTAGTATATAATGGACAATTATAACGATGCTCTTTGATAGTTAGGTTGACCTTGTCCAAATAAAAACATCTCAATAGAGCACCATCATAACTCTTGCATAAAGTGTGACTGCAAGGATGTGGTGGATTCTAGGTTTTGGTTTAGATTTAGGGTGGAGTGGGATGAAATTAGATGGTGGAGGCGAGGATTTGGATTTGGATCATGGATGTGATCATTGGTGCATTGGAGGTGGATGTGATGATTGATGGATTTTAGATGTAGGGTTTTGATATTTAGATTGTTGGGAGTGGTTGGTAAAATTGGATTTGGATTTGGGATTAGTCTTAGGATGAGGACCAAAATTCTTTTTGGATAGTGAATTTTTACATGATAATTGTGAAGGTGGTGCATACCTATTGTATGTAATATGTGACTTTTGATTTATGGATTACTTTTGAAGACCTACTATGATTGGACTCATAAATTTAGTTTTCTTTGGGATCCATATTGCTTTTTTGTTTTATTTTTTTATTATGGATGCATATTGCTTTTTAAATTTATTTTAATTGATATGGAGTCTATATTTGCTTTTTATTTGGTAGTGAATAGCAATATTTTACTTCATGGGAATGCTTCACTTTATATGATGGATGTGGTTGTTAGTCCTAATCAAGGGGTTTAGGATGTCATGGATGTGGGATGTGAGTATGGATGGAGGAAGTAAGGAAATGATGGGTGGAAGGAGGATGCTTTGAAGAGCTATGGATGGATTTTATTTTTATGTTTTCATTGGATGAGGTTTCCCCAACTATCATTGAGTTCTCACCATCAAACTGCTTGCTTGGAGATGTGTAGCCAAGACCTTAATATCCATAATTTTCATATACTGATATGGGTTCTAGAATGCCTTGTTCATGAAGCCCTAACCCTTTTCCATTATAGCCCATGCTTTGACAAATTTTGTTTTCAATAGGATATTTTTCACTTTTGAAATCTAGGATGCACATCCATCATTAGGAAATCATGACTTATTAGACAGATCTATGTTTTGTTGTATAAGAAGGACAAACCATATGAAACTGGACGAACCCAGCTTGTAAGATGATTGTAATCTCTCCTTATTTAAAATTATGATATATTGATCAATGATATGCTCAACATGATCACTCGTGTATTTTGAATCCTTATGCATGTTGAGATTCATGTCATTTTTTTTATTACCTATGTGTCCAAGGAGGCAAGTGTCTAATCTTGGGAAATGGGAGTATGAATGTGTTCATCTTTGATTTCATGGTCATGGGTGGGATAAAGGTGGAGTAAAGGATCATATTGGATTTTGGGATCAATAGTAGCATCATGATCAAAGATTAGATTTTGTGTGTCATGATCATAGATTGCATTATCATGGGTTTCATAGTCATCTAGAGGATCTTGGTCAAATATTAGATTAACATGAATATCATGATCATCACTAGGGATTTTCTCAGTAACTTGATCTTGATTTAGTTAAGAGAAAGTTGTGACATTCTTTAGAGCGAGCTCTTGACATAGCCCTAGTTCCTTCTTAGACAAGATGGATAGGCTTTGTGTTGCTTTGATATTCTCTATATCGAATAGGCCTTTGATATGTGTTACGAGGGTCACATTTAATAGTATGCTTAGACTAGTGGGATATTTTTGGACCTTATGACATTTATGGATTTTAGACCTTTTGGCTTTTATGTATTTCATGAAATGGTTATTTTTATCTTCCTATATGGATTACCTCACAAAGATGGTAGTGTTTTATGGTATTTGATCTAGGATATGCATAATGGTAGGAGGCTCATGGATAGGTGGTGTGGACATGGGTTTATTGGATTTATTGTTTTGTTGTTTATAACGTATGATTATTACTTGGACAACATCTTTAGGAGACTGGGATGAATGAAAGTACTTGGGTGATAATGACTGGAAAGATATAGATGATTTAGTAGATTCAAAAGAGTTAGGTGAAGAGGACTCAAATGATATGGATTAGGAAGATGGGGGATATTGTTCTAGGATGGTATTTTCCTTGCCAAATGTGGGATAAGGATGAATCGTGGAGGTTTTATGTTGGTTTATGAGGCAGCTAGTGCTTGGGAAGTCTTGGTTTTGGGGGATATGGGAGTTGATGGTGGGTTGTATGGAATCTATGACAAGATGATCCATAAGGATCTCATCAATGGTGTCTTGGTCAATGTCATCATCATCATAAGGTTCATAATCGAATTGATAGATAAGATCATCCTCATCATCCAATCATAAGGATCATATTCATGTGGATGGAAAATTCTATTATAGTCATTATACTTGGCTTGATTAGGGAAAAAGGATTTTATATAGAGGGTTAATGGTGTTGAATTTTCCCTTGATTATGATCTTTTGGCTTATTTTGATTGAGTTGGATTATGGATTGCTTTGACTTATGGTAACTATATCACAAGGATAACCCTAAGTGGACTTGATAGATGACTTGGATAGCATACATGGATGGATAACTTCGATGATTAGGATGACCTGAGGGATGGGAATATATGATTAGGTGGACTATTTGGATTTGAGTTACTAAACTTGGATTATAGTTTAAGTCAACACACTTGGATCTTAGGATGATTTGATTATGGCTTGATTTTGGAATTATATGGATTGTTATAAACTTTGTAAGGATTAAATAATGGGAATTAGGATAATTAAAGGTCCCAAAGATTGTGCTAACGTGATGATTTTGATTAATATATCCAAAAGTGATGCTTTCAACTATAACCAAGGATTATTTTGGATTGATGATGGGTGTGGACTATAAGGATTGTGTGGATAAAAGATGATGATGGTATGATGATCAAGGGCATCCTAATGTTATCTTGGATGTAACTCAAAAGGTGACTATGGTTATGACCAAGGAGATAATGAGTGACAAAAGGATGTGTAATTTGCACTCAAGGTGTATGTTGTGAAAGGTTGGACAATGGGATAAGCCAAAGTGTGGACAATTGATTGAGGACTAGGGATGTGGTTAAGTTTGACCAATGTGAAATGGAAAAGGTATGTGGTTGATGTGAGAGATGTTGGGCAATGATTTTGGTGATAACCAAGGATAAATAAGGTTTTACTAAATTTTGGTTATCCTAGGTTTGGCTTCAACATTTATGTTTCAAGAATATCAATGGGCAATGTGTTTTCAAACAAGCAAAAAGACTTCAAACCGGACTTGACTTAAACTTGGTAGTGAAGTTCTGTAAAAAAGCACTTTGGTATATACAAAATTCAAACAAAAAGACATAATAACAAGCCCAAATTTATTCAATAAAAGGAGTGTTAACTTAGTGTGTTCCCACCATAGAATTTAATCTATTAATACATTAATATCGGTGTGAAACATTTTTTTCAAGATTCCTAGTGGCACAAGTGCTCACCTTTCCCCTTAAGCTTGATTAGTGTGAAAGAGCTAAGAGAATGTTGAGTGGTGTTAAGTTTGATAGATGCTTTTGGGCAGAAGCAGTTTGTACTACTTGTTATTTGATTAATAGATCTCTGTGTTCAACTCTTGTTGATAAAACACCTTATGAAGTGTGGATAGGTAGAAATCCTTTTAATTCACACTTAAGGGTCTTTGGTTGTGAGGATTTTTCTCATGTGCCTCAAGAGAAGTGATCTAAACTAGATCCAAAAGCTCAGAAATGCATCTTCGTTGGTTACGGTGAGAATGTAAAAGGTTATAAGCTTTGGAATCCTCTAACCCGTAAAATGATCATTTCTAGAGATGTGATTTTTAGGGGGTTTAGAGCTCACTAAAGATAAGAACAACCAAGGGAGAAAGATAGAAAAAAAGGGTAAACACACAAACTTGTGTCACACTTTATAAAGGAATCGACCAACAAAAAAAAGAAATTGAACTTCGACCACATAAAAGTGGTCTTTATGTTTTGAATTTTAAAATGATGTAAACTAATGAAATGTAGAACTTTTGATGAAGTTTATTCCTGTAATTTTTCATATTTTTTAAAATTGTTTTTATTATTATTTTTTTTATCAATTTAAGAACAGATTTTGGAATGCTAAAAATTTCAGAAAAAAGTGACTTCACAAGCCTTCAAGAAACAAATTGAAAAAAACTTCATTTCTCCCTAATTTTTTTCTCCAAATAGGTAACTTCAATATCTAGTGCATGGAAAAATAAACAAATTTTGATGTATATCTTTCTCATAATAACATTTTAAAGCAAACTTGTCAGAATTCAACAATTTTCATGGGACGTCAACTATTGTCTACTTTTTGGGCTTCGGTCCAATGGAGTAAACTTGAAATGGGTTGGATAAAAATTAATTTTGATGGGGCATCGAAGGGAAACCCGAGGCCCTTGGGTGCTGGGTGTATCGCACGAGACACTACTGGTAATATTTTAGCAATTAAGACTAAGAAATTGGTAGAAGGTACAAATAATGAAGTGGAGGTGCAAGCTACACTCCTAGCAGTGGATTTGGCAAACATGCTACATGTAGAAAGATTGCATCTGGAAGGGGACTCACAGGTGATTGTCAATGCAATTTCCAATGGCAGGGCACAAGTCTAGAAACTTGATAAAATAGAAATATAATCTAAACTAAGCTCAACAACTTCCAAAACTTTAAAATTTCTCATATCTTTCACGAAGGCAATGCATTAGCAGGTCAACTATAGAAAATGGCAGTGAAATTTATTGAGCAATTTGGATCAAATGTAGCAGAGGTTTGGTAGAAGGGATAAAAGGTGGCAACTGATATTAGCTTCATTCGTGAAGGGGTAGATTGGTGTAGGGTGGCATTATTACACTCACTTTGGTACAAGGGCATTAAATGCAGGATGAGCTCTTTGAGACAAATTCACCCTCATCCTCACTTTCAAAGTGCACATTCTTTCTGTCTCCATCGACTTTGCATTGGTGTATGCCAAAGGGTTGTGTTTGTAGGGGAAATGGAAGCAAACTTCTCCTTCAAGGCTTTGAAACAACAAATGGCGTTTTGGGGGCATGTTTCAAAAGAAAGGCTAAAGAATGTTTTCACCACGAGAGACCCTTTTCTTTCTCAATCTAGTCTGGGCTCTCCTGAGGAATTGAGTTTCTAGTTTCAAAGTTTTGTTTCCGCACAAATACGAATATTTCCTCCCTATTCTGTGCATGGCGCCTCCATTTCAGCTCATGGGCGGAGGTGAGAAGGGTGGTGGAAAGGTGCGTTAGGCAAGAGTGGTGAGTTGAGTTGGAGGAGCTTTCGGCTTGTGTTGTGCTGGGGTGAGGTTTCATCGCTACTCATGGTGTTTGGATTGGTTTTTCAGGTGGGCCTCACCATTGGCACCAATTTATTCTACATAGGGCTCTTGGAAATATTTCTGAGAGGAAGGCGAAGGCCCAAAAATATTGGGTGAACATTCTGGATTATGTGCATGATTGGGAATTGGTCATCACTACTGGGATTCCCAAAGAACAAATGAACCCAAACCTCTTTTGTTTCAAGTTGGCTGGTGCATGGACGAATATGTAGGCTAAGCGGAGGGAAAATGGTTGTGGTGGTGGGTTTCGTGGGAGGGGTCATGGTGTGGCGCAAGGATGCGACAGGGCTCGTGGTCGAGGTCCTGGATGTAGGCGTGGATGCAGGTTTTGAATTGGGGTAGTTCAATGCCCCTTGTCTTTTGTTTGCTTCTTGTGCTGGCTCTGGTTCTGGTTTCTTTGCAGACATGAAAATGTAAAGAATGTTGAAATTTTTTGCTTTGTGGGTGGAACAGGCAGTGTAGATTTTGATTCTTGTTTTGGACTGTGTGTTTATGCACCTGGTTGGTACTTGTACATCTCTAGGTTGGGGTTGCAATTTTGGTGTCTCTTCAAGTGGGCTGTGGTTGGGTTTTGTTTTTAGTCACTCAAAAACATGTATTTACTCAATTTTGTATTTTCACATTATAGTAGAATAATAAAATATATAATTTACCAACCAAAAAAAAAAACTATTGTCTATTTTTTAAATTATTTTCAAAAGACAAATTATACCCTTTTGAAGAGGACTCTCTCCTCTAGTGCCCCATATATTTAAAAAAAATAAATTAATATGTTTTACTTTTAAAAAATAATAATTAATCAACCTCTTTTTTAACTTTAACAACCTACTTGCATTATTTTAAAAATAAAATATATTAAAACTAATCAAAATATTAAAAAAATTATATATTTGGATTCATCACTTTGAGCTCTACAAAAGGGTATTTTTATTTATTTTTAAACATCATTTTGACTGAAGAAATACTTAGTTGACATTGAAAGTTTCAGAAAATTCTGAAAAAATTAAGTTGGCTGCCAACTAGGATGCCACATAGACAATTTTGGTAGAAAGGGTTTCTATAGAAAGGGTTTCGGCCAAAACCCTTTCTATAGAAACCCCACACATAAAATAATCCAATTTCAAAGATAGTTTTAAAGCGGCAACGGGAAAAATTTATTATTGTTGGATTCGGTCGTAACCTAATCGGTCGAAACCCTATGTGCCACGTATAGGCCACGTGGTTTCAATCAAAACCTATTTGGCCGAAACTACTCCGATTGAAAATGTTTTTCTCAAAACTATTTATTTGGCCAAAAGTGTGACACAACTTTGTGCTTTTACCCAAAATCAGTGCACTTCAAGACAAAGATTGAGAAGTAGGAAGATGCACATGTGGAAGATCAATTAGATGGATATGAGGATGGAGAAGAAGAAGAAGAAGAGGGTTCAGATAGTTCAAAGGATGTGCAAGATGGGCACATAGAAGAACAATAGGTAGAGCCCATTACTCCTACCTTGAGGAGGTCCACAAGACAAAAAAATCCAGTTGATAGGTATAGCTCATTAAATTATCATTGTGTATTTTCTTTGTTGAGTATTGACAATGAACCTAGAGCCTACAGGGAGGCTCTATCTTTAGAGGAAAGTGATTCTTGGTTGTAGGCCATGCAAGAGGAGATGATGACTTTGGATAGTTGTGAAACTTGGGATCTTGTTAGTTTTCCCAAATAAAGGAAGCCCATTAGATGCAAGTAGGTATTTCAAAATAAATTTGGAGCAAATGGTTGATTAGAGCGGTACAAGAATAGATTAGTGGCTAAGGGCTACTCGTAGAGAGAAGTAGTTAATTTTGGTGAAGTTTTCTTTCCAGTTTCAAAATTAAATTCTATTAGATTCCTATTATCTATTATCATTGCTTGTGATTTTGAGATAGAGAAAATGAATGTTAAAATTGCTTTCTTACATGGGGATCTTGAGGAGGAAATTTATATGCGATAGCCTAATGGTTTTGTTGTGAAAGGAAAAGAATAATTGGTTTGTAAGTTGAAGAGATCTTTGTATGGTTTGAAATAGTCACCTAGGATGTGGTACTAGAAGTTTGATGCTTTTGCATTGAAATTGGGTTTTCTTAGGAGTGAGGAGGATCATTGTATGTACATTAAGGTTATTGATGATTAGATTCTAGTTATTGTCTTGTATGTTGATGATATGTTATTTATTGGTAATAGCAGGATGATGATTAGTGAGCTCAAGACACGGGTTTCTGGCACATTTGATATGAAGGACTTGGGGGCTACAAAATATATTCTTAGGATGGAGATCAACAAAGATCAGGTTCACAAAAATCTTTGGTTAAGTTAGAGTAAGTATTTTGATACCATTTTGTAGAGGTTTAATATGCATGACTGTAAGCAAGTTAATATTCCATTTTTTATTGGTAATAAGTTGAGCTTAGATATGCATCCTAATTTTGTTGATGATTTTGAGTATATGTCTATGGTTTATTCTGCTAGTGTTGTTGGTAGTTCGATGTATGCAATGGTTTGCACTAGACCAAATATAACCCAAACAATGGGATTTCTAAACAGGTTTATGTCTAAACTACATAAAGAGCATTGCAATTTTGTTAAGATGGTGTTTAGATATTTGTGAGGTACTTTTAATTATTGTTTTGTTTATCATGGCACTTATGATGTGGACAAGTCATTAGACATACAAGGTTTTGTTGATGCAGATTGGGCAGGTGACTTGGATAGTCGAAGGTCCAATAGTGGCTTGTATTTACTTTGTTTGGAGGTGCAATGAGTTGGATGAGTAAGAAGAAGCCTATAGTTGCATTTTCCACCACTAAAGTGGAGTATATGGCTGCTACACATGCCTTTAAGGAGGTGGTATGGTTACAAAGGCTTGGTAACGACATTGGTTTTGATTGTAGGACAGTGAGGATTGGATGCAGCAGTTAGAGTGCTATTTGTTGACAAGAAATCCTATGTATCATGCTCATACTAAGAATTTTGATGTTCAATATCACTTTCACCAAGTTCACCAAGACTTTAGAATCCATATATGGTGTTCTTATATTTCTTTGTGTGTGAATATGATTACACTTATTGTAGTTTATCTATTACATCACAATGAACCACTTCTTAGAATATATAATGATTAAGCATTTTTCAACTTACATTGAGTTAAGGGTCATTGTATTAGTCATGTATGGGTCTTAAAAATAAGATTGTACAAGACCTTATTGATAACAACATGATCAAAGTCAAAGGCATCAATAACAATAAAAATATTATTAGTTGCACTTGCAACTAGTGGATTGTATATATACTTTGTCACACCCCATTTTATATCACCCTTTTTATTATGTTACTTATGCATTTAACTTTTGATTATTAAAAACTTGAATGATGAGAAAATAGAAATATCAAATAGACATGGAGGGAGGGAGAGAGAAATAGGAGATAGAGATATATGAGAAGATCAAGGGAGAGATAGGTATAGGAGGGACAAAGAGAGACATAAAAGAGAGGGGAGCGAGAGAGAAGAGGGGGAAAGGGAGAGATAGACCTCCCTCTCTATCTATACATCTCTCTTTATACCTCTCTCCCTATTGCTTGTCTCTGTCACCATATCTCTTTATATCTCCCTCTCTCCCCCATTTTATATCTCTTTCTCCTCTACCTATGTATTTCCCTCTCCTTCTCCTTCTCCACATCCATCTTCCTCTCTATCTCTATATTCTTGTCTCTCTCTCTATCTCTTCCTCTTTATATCCCTATTTCTCCCTTTCTCTCCCTCTTTTCCTATTAAAAGTTACATAACATGAGCTTGTTCATTATGGAACCTAATTATCTTCTTGATTCACAAGTCTTGTATTAGTCATGTTTGGATCCCTATAAGTGGATGCATAGTTGATTTGAAGCTATCACTTCTCCATTGAGACCTTTGTGGCACAACCAAAATCATTTTCTAAATGACCTACCAACTGACCTCATGTATTGCACAAATGTAAGCAAAAATATATACAAAAAAATTCCCTAATTGACCTTCCACAACTCTTTGGCGTACCCATTTGATGTAACCGTCAAATTTGTCCCCTTTTGGTAGATGTGTAACGGTTGACAATTGGCTCCCTCTGTCAATCTATTACTTCCTTTTTTTGGTTTTGTGCAACTGTTTGTTTGGACAATTGATTTTTTGGTTTGCCTTCTTCTTTAATTGGAGAGTTTTGGCTTTTCTTGGGGGAATAATCTACATGTTAGCAATGAGAGGACTCTTCTTTTCTATAGCTGTGAATGATACAAAATTTTATTGTCTTGTTTCTAATAAAAGTTTTCTATTTCCATGGTTCTAGTGTCTATTCTTGTTCTCTTAAGTTCTAAGTGCTTTGTAATTTAAGCTAATGGCTTTACTTCATATCTTTGTTGTGAACAAAAATGTTGTGTGTATGTTTAGTCTTTTGGCTGAGGGGGTAATGGGTCAAGCTAAGAAGGGACTTGAAACATTTGGAGGGTCGAGTGCAGGTACAAAGGTTTGATCTCCGTTAGTTTTGGTATCAGAGAAAACCATGATGGCTTAGAGGGGAGTTTGCGTGAATTGGGGGAGAAGGGGCAGGAGGAATGTAGGCCCTCGACGAAACATTGGTGAAGTGTTTAGAAGGCTAGAGGCCCTTGAGACTATATTACAATTGGACGAGTCCAAAGAGGAACCAAAAAACTTAGTAAATGTTGCTAGAGTTTCAGACCCTATAGAGAGGCTTATTGAAGCATCAACTAAACAAAGTTCCAAAGTAAAGGTGGATATTTCATATTTTAAAGGTGAGCTCAACCCTAATCTATTCCCAGAATGAATCCAAGAGTTGGAGAAGTACTTTGACATAGAGGATATTGATGAGGATGATTCAAAAAGAGTGAAAATCACCGCATCCAAGTTGAAGTCTCATTCAACCCTATGGTGGGAGAACGTGCATATTTTGAGAAGAAAAGAAGGAAAAAATAAGATTAGGCTTTGGCCTAAGATGATGAAACATTTGAGAGCTCAGTTTTTGCCTTTTGAAATTACCAAAAAAAATGTTTAAAGAATTTCAAAATTTGAAAGAAAAGCATCAATCAGTATAGGCTTATACTGAATAGTTCATGAGGCTTCAAATTCAAACAGATATACAAGAAAGTGAAGGGAAGATAATGGCTAGGTATGTCAATGGACTAAAATTTCAACTTCAAGATGAGCTCGCATTGTTGAAAGTACCTACGATGGATGAAGCTTATGAATATGCCTTAAAGGGAGAGGAGAAACTTGATATGTTAGGATCTATGACCATTGCTTGATGAATGTTAATTTATGCAAACGAAATTGAAGGTCTTAAACTTAATTTTAAAATGCTTTTAAAAGAGACATTAAAATGATTAAAACAGTAGGAATATGAAAACATAGAAGAGAAGATGAAGAGACAAATTGATAACGTAGTTCACCAAATGGCTACGTCTCTGAGTCCCTCTCTAACAAAGTGACTGATCCCTAATTATGCTCCAAAAATTGTTTACAAGGAACTTCAATCTATTACAAATCTCCACAAAGTCTCCTCAACCGATAATGAAATTTAGAAAAATCCCCCTCCTTCAAGTACAAACTAACTTGGATTATAACCTCTCCTAGCTAAATGTACAAAGTTGGAATAATTTCATTATCAAGTTTCACCTTTCTCCCATATCCCACAAAGCCAAAAAAGCCCCCTTTAAAAACAATTTGATATTCCATTTAAGGGTTAACAATAATATTTCCCCAATATTTCCCGTATCTCCTATCCTAAGCCCTTATCCCAATTTAATTCCCTTAAAAATTAATTTTTTAATATTGTTTGGCACCCCTTAATTTGTGGAATTTAGGGTTGCATTTTAAGGTTTTATTTTATTGTTATAGGAGATTTAAATCTTGTTTAAAGATTAATATAATTTAATTCCCTTAAATAAATTGGGAATAATTAGGCTTTTGATGCTATACTTAGGGGCTTGACTAATTTAAATACGAACTCTTACCTTCCTATCCCGCCGGGCGTGCATAGCTTAACAATAAAGTGGCAGTGGCTATGAGGGTGAGGTTGGTGATTCAAACCCGTTGACCTCCCAACTTGGCATTCTTCTTCTATAAATAAAAATGGCGATAGTTATATCTTAAAGGATATAGGTTGGTTCAATGGTGGAGCTTGAAGCTTGTAACCAATAGATTGGGGGTTTGAATCCCCCAACCATATTTTTAGCAAACTGTTTCAACCATCGGCCAGAGGAGACAACAAGGTGCCACGTGGCACCATTTCATTGGTCCATGTGGCATTATTTGATTCGCCAACCAAAGACACACGTCGACCGACTATTGGTGCATGCTTTCAGACCTACCACATCACCTGCCATGCCATGTGTCACCTGCTGGTCCTGCCACATCAACATGCTAATTTCATCATTGTACTGCCATGTCATCATGCTAATGTCAGCATGGTCAACCATTTTACCACAAAACTTTGACCAACCATATCTTGCACGTACGGACTCCGATTGACACGATTCAAGCAACGTCGGAATCGTCTTGACCAGCCCTTCGATTTGACATCATCTTTGTCTGATTTTGAAATAATCATTTTTTGACTTAGCATTCTTCATATAGAACCCTTGTTTTGACAAAACTTTGACCAAGCATAACTTGGGCATACCAAATCCTTTCGACACGGATCAAGTTGTATTGGGTTTGTATCGGCGAGCTCTTTGACATGGTGTCAACTCTTGGAGCATTTGGAACAATTGAATATTTGGTGAATATATCCACCTAGATCAGTCCTCCCCACTAGAGAGATTTTGGACCTCCAAAAGCCTGATTACATAGAAAGTAAGTGAGGGTACAATTCCCTCACTTTTCCTACCTCCATCCACCTTGCTTTTCTAGGATTCATCCCTTTTAGTCCCACTCTAATGTACTCAATGACTCCTCTTCGTGAAGTTCTGACATTTCTATCCAGGATGACATCTTCTTGCAACTCATTCATGTACTTAGGTGATAGATCATCAACAAAAGGAATCTAAACATCAACTTCCTCATCTAGTATCATAGGAGGTTCATACAACTTCAAATTCTCAACATTAATAATTGAGTAGATATTCATATACGAAGGTAGATTTAGGCGAAAGGCATTGATACCAATATTTTCTAAGATCTCAAAGGGACCATACCTGATTGGCTTGAGCTTCTTACCTTCACCTTGCATTCTTTCTTTATTGATGTGTAACCAAACTCTGTCACCAACCTGAAATTGATGATCAACACGATGCTTATCATGTTGGGCTTTGTACTTTGCTTGGCTCTTCTCCAGTTGTGCTTCAACTGCCTGATGGACTGCTTGGATCTTCTGGATGAAATTCAAGGCCTTGTATGCATCATGATGTCCATCTTTAACATCTTCCTTCCAGAAAGCAAAATCCATAGGTGTCCTTGGTAGATAATCGAAACAAGTCTCAAAAGGAGATCTTTGAGTAGAAGAGTGTGTTGCATGGTTGTAAGCATGTTGTACATAATGTAGACTCTCATCCCACAACTTAGGATGCTTACTACAGTAACCTCTGAGAAGATGCACAACTATCTTGTTTATTGCCTCTATCTATCCATTAGTTTGCGGATGGAAAGTTGTACTCTTCTTCAGTCTAGTGTCCATGAGTTCCCACAATGCTGACCAAATTCCTTGAAGAATTGAGAATATCTATCCGATACAATAGAAGTAGGAAGCCCAAAATGAACCCATACAAACTGGAAGTACAAGTGTGTTGTTAGTTTAGTTGTGACCTATTTTTTACAAGGCATTAGAATGCACATTTTACTGAACCTACCCACTACCACAAACAGATAATCATGTCCCTTCCTAGACATGGGTAGTCCCCTGACAAAGTCCATGGAGACACTTTCCCATGGACGAGATGGTACAGGAAGAGGTGTGTGCAACCCTAATTTCCTATTACTAGGATAGCTTGTTGCACACATTACACATCCTCTGATGTACTTGGATACAGTTTCTTGCATGCAAGACCAATAAAAATATTTTTGTAGTTGTGACATTGTTTTGCTTACCCCAAAGTGTCCAACAATCAATGGTGTATGTGTTTCTTTAATTACCTGTGCACGTTCATCTTGTGGAATACATAATTTCCCTAAATGATACAATAATTTGTTTTGCACATAGTAGTCTTTCTCTTCTACATGTTTTCCTTGAATTAATGCTGCATATATATCCTTAAATTATTTGTCCTTAGCATATTGTTCTTGATAACTTTCATGTGCCATTGAACTACTTTGAAGAATAATTGTAGCATTTGTAGGAGGCCTAGATAACATATCCACTACTTTATTTTGAACCCCTTTCTTATATTTGATAACCAAATGAAACTGTTGTAAAAATCCCATCCACCTAAAGTGCTTGCTTTGTTGCAATTTAGATTGTGAGTGCAAATATTGAAGTGGTTGATGATCTATGTGTATTATCATTTCCTTACCCATTAGATAATGTTTCCACTTCTTTACACTTTGAACTAATGCATACAGTTCTTTATCATATGTGGGATAGTTACTTACCATGATTGTGAAGGTTTCAAAATGAAAGTAGATAAGTTTACTTCCTTGCATGAGTACTGCTCCCATGGAAAACCCATTAGCATTTGTTTCAATTTCAAACAGTTGTTGTAGATATGGTAGAGCCAAAACTGGTGCAGTGCTTAGCTTTTCCTTTAAAGTATCGAAGGCCTTTTATTGCGTACCTCCCCATTGGAAAGACTTCTTTACACTTGTTAGTGTGTGTGATGGAGATGCTATGTAGGAGAAGTTAGCTATGAACTTTCTCTAATACTGTACTACACCTAGAAAACTTCTGACTTTTGTAACTGTACTTGGATTTGGCCAGTTTACAATGATTGGGACCTTTGCAGGATCCACTTTCAAGTGACCTCCTCCTATAATATAGCCTAAGTACACTAGTGATGTCTTTGCAAATTCACATTTTGACATCTTTACATACAATTTTTCTTTTCTCAATACATCCAATACTTTTCTCACATGCTCTACATGTTCTTCCCAAGTTCAACTAAATACAAGTATATCATCCAAATAAACTATGACAAAATCATCTATGAATGGATGGAAGACATCATTCATGACTCTCATAAAGGTAGTTGGTGCATTACAAAGCCCAAAGGGCACGGCCAACCACTCATACAGTCCTTGTTTTGTCTTAAACGTAATTTCCATATATCATTATCTATAATTCTTATTTGATGATAACCACTATACAAGCCCAACTTAGTAAAATAAATTGCATGTTTCAATTGATCAAGTAAATCATCTATTCGGGGAAGAGGATACTTGTTCTTTATCATTATCTTATTTAGGGCTTTGTAGTTGATGCACATTCTCCATGACCCATCCTTCTTTGGCACCAACACAATTGGAGAACCACAAGGAGAGGTACTTGGATGAATAAATCCTTTCTCAACCAACTCCTGAACCTGCTTCTTGATTTCCTCATTCTGCATAACTGATAAATGATACATGTTGATGTTTGGAAGAGGCACATCCTGTTGTAACTAAATTTCATGTTGTATCTCTCTTTGGTGGCAATCCACTGGGCTCCTGAAATAAATCATCATAGGCGGAAACTACTTTGACTAATTCAACTTTGTGCTTTGGATCACACTCTTTGAATGCCTCAGATTTATCATCCACTTTGGCTTTTACAATCATCAATACAAAGTTCTTACTAGCATTGACTAACCTCTTCATTTGTCAAGTGTTCACTAATGTTAGATTAGTCTTTATCTTATGTGTCTGTACAATGAATTCTTTACCATCCTTAAAAAAGTGACATTTGTTTTCTCCCCTATAAAATATTGCTTTCCGATCATAAAGATAGGGACTCCCTAGCACAAGGCCACAAATATATAAAGGAACAACATCAACTGCTACCTCATCTATAAATTTTGCAGTGATAGCAAATCTTAACTTACATTGCTTTGTTACCTGTAATTGTGAATAATTGCAAACCCATCCAAGTGGGTACGGCTTCAGATGAGCTGTTGTAGCCAAGTTAAGTTTCTTAACAACTTCTTCAGATATTAAATTTACTTGAGATCCCATATCAAACAAACTGTCAACCTTAGTATACTTTGTTACAACCCGAATATGAAATAACTCATTTTGATTCTTATCAATTTTAGGTGGAGAAGATTCTTTACTTGCACTTGCATTTGAAAAACTTGTATGAGAAGAAAGATATATACCTTTTCCTTTACCTTGGATCCCAAAAACAACAATCTTTGTCTCATCCCCGGAGTCAGATCCAAGATCCTGTTGTACTACAACAATAGTCTTTTGTTTGCCTTTGTTTCCTCCATACTTCTTCAGCCTTAGTTCTAGATGTAGCTTCCAAAACTTTGAATCATCATGCCCCTCCTTCTTGCAATGGGAGCATGTGGGCTTATCACCCTCCTTCTTGATGGTACCTGTCTTTTTCGTCTTTCCTTTTCCCTTGGGTTTACCTTCAGGCTTAGATGGCTTCTTGACAGAATTGTCATTAAAACTACTCTTACCTCTCAACTCCAAATGTGTGGCTTGTAAACATACTTCATCCAGATTATTAGGATTTAGAACCAAAATGTTATGCCTTAAGTAAGAGTGAAGACCACCTATATAATTAAGCAATGTGTCGTGGGTGTATAATGGGACATTAAGTGCAATAGCCTGCTTCCTAAATTCATGAGTATAGTCTTGGACAAATTGACCCTTACCCTGCCTAAAAGTTTGCCAGTTCATAGTTAACTGTTGCATATGGCCTAAGGGATAAAACTATTTTTTAAGGGCAACTTTAAACTCCATCCAAGTTAAATTGACACTACCATGTCGAGCAATTTTTGACTGAGTTTACTCTCCCACCAGGTGAGAGTGGTTCCTCCCAACCAAAGAGTAGCTAATTGGATTTTAGAAGCATCATCTAAGAGACCTTGAATCATACAATATACTTCTACTTGTTGAACCCAATCATCTAATTTTTCAACATTTAACTCTCCACAATATTTAGGTAGTTCAAACTTTACATCCAATTTGATTTCAGGTTTATGTGCACTTTTGAAAAGGATTAGCAGAAGAAGTAGAATTAGAAGGAGAAGATGGAGATGAAGGAGTTTTTGGAGGCTCATCAACACCTTCTTCTCTTTTCCCTTTTTCCTTCCAATCTTCATCATCCTCACACTTTTCTCGCTTTGACGATCCTTCTTTTTTACGATTCTTTCATTCTTTCCTTTCCTGATAGAGCTCTTCCACCATAGCCTTCATGTCAAGAAAGGCTTGTTGAAAATTTTTCTCATCGAGCTCGAAACTTTTTCCAGCTTTTGTCTCTTCCATCTTTGGTGGTGAAACAATTCTCTGTTTACCGATCTTAGGATTAATCTCCACAAATGTGCCTTCACCTTACCAGCTTCTGAATCACATTATCATCCACTTTTGCAAACACTAGCCAAACATAGCTCTGATACCAACTTGATCTATTAAGATCTATGACCATTGCTTGATGAATGTTAATTTATGCAAACAAAATTGAAGGTCTTAAACTTAATTTTAAAATGCTTTTAAAAGAGACATTAAAATGATCAAAACAATAGGAATATGAAAACGTAGAAGAGCAGATGAAGACACAAATTGATAAAGGAGTTCACCAAATGGCTACGTCTCTAGGTCCCTCTCCAACGGAGTGACTAGTCCTTGATTATGCTCCAAAAGTTGTTTACAAGGCACTTTAATCTGTTACACATCTCCACAATGTCTCCTCAATCGATAATAAAATTTAGAAAAATCTCCCTCGTTCAAGTACAAACTAACTTGGCTTATAGCCTCTCCTAGCTAAATGTGTAGAGTTGGAATAATTTCATTATCAAGTTTCACCTATCTCCCATATCCCATAAAGCCAAAAAAACCCCCCTTTAAATACAATTTGATATATTCCATTTAAGGGTTAACAATAATATTTCCCCAATATTTCCCATATCTCCTATACTAAGCCCTTATCCCAATTTAATCCCCTTAAAAATTAATCTTTTAATATTGTTTGGCACCACTTAATTTGTGGAATTCGGGGTTGCATTTTAAGGTTTTATTTTATTGTTATAGGAGATTTAAATCTTATGTAAAGATTAATATACCTGAATCCCTAAATAAATTGGGAATAATCGAGATTTTGATGTGCTATACTTAGGGATCACTAATTTAAATACTAACCTGAAAATTGAGGTGTTTATGTAGCTAATACTTTGTAAAACTATTATACTTCAAGGATCTAAATATGTATTCTTGTTACGCATTCTTGTGGGTGATTGACCGGATTAATTCATTTTATCATTTGTGTATCGAAGATGTATGCTGTAGAAGAATTAGACAGCATCATTAGAAGATACACAACATATACCGTGGAGAAACCCTTTCTAGAAAAAAAAAAACTCCACCAAGAATCAATGTAATATTTTAATCTCTCGTAATAAGATTACACACCTAATCCTTTTGCTTGAGATGCTTCTTTGCCTTCAAATAAATCTTCTTCACAACCTGCAATAAAATTGATACAAACTCTCTTCAACTTGCTTGAGATAAATAGGCAATAATCAGCCTTGTAAACTCCAAAGAGTTACAATTACAAAGCTCAAAGCTTATCACCAAAAACCTATTCCTATCTCCTTCAAGTAGAGTTCTACCGTGAAGAACAATGCCAAATCAACTCCTTCATCCATTTGGGCGTCCCAAATTGAAGTCATAACTCAACCTTTATTTTGAAGATATCTTCAAAGCTTATCTCAGTAGGTGCCTCAAGAATGGGCCCTAATTAACTCAGCCTTATGAAATATCTTAGCATGCAAAAGTGTGAACTCTAAGAAGCCAACTTGGGTGCCCAAGGTGGGTCCAAGTCATTCTCTGTTAACTAAAACATATCTCTCCACCATTCATTCAAGAATGGTCATCCCCTGTTAATTGAAAGTAGTCACCTATTATCTGTCATGCAACTCAAGTCATTAGTCATGCATTCCAAGTAAACGAAAGTCAACTAGCATTCAACTGAAACTAACTACATGCAACTGAGGATAACTAAACCATAAATGAACTAATCAACCGAATTGAACTAAAACTAAACTAAACTAAATCAACCTGATTGGATTTGAACTGAATTGATCGAACTTCAAGCATGTAAACATCAATTCCCTAACTTCTGTGATACTTACATGCATTATAGACAAGTGTTGTCTTTTTTCTCTCCAACAGCTAACTAAACTCACAGTGAGTTCCACTCCTTCCATGTGGGCTTCCATGCCCTATTATTTAGGAACTCATCTTGGACCTCACACGCTCCCATCATTTTAGAATTAATTACAAATTTTACTCAACATGATTATTTCATTCAAAATTAATCTCTTTCTAACTCAATACGTAACAATTTCCAAGGACTTAGGAGATACATGAAATGTAAATAATGTTTAGGATTGCAATTAAATGGCATCCTATTTCCAACACTAACTCCTGCCTTCCTATCCTGGTAGGCACGCATAGCCTAACGGTAAAGTGACGGTGGTTATGGGGGTGAGGTCAGCGGTTCAAACATGTCGACCTCCCAACTTGGCATTCTTCTTCTATAAATAAAAACGACGACAATTATATCTTTGAGGATATAGGTTGGTTCAATGGTGGAGCTTGAAGCTTGTAATCGGTAGGTTGGGGGTTTGAATCCCCCAACCATATTTTTAGCAAATTGTTTCAACCACCTTCTAGAGGAGACAACGAGGTGCCACGTGGCACCACAATTCCGCCATGTCAACATGTTGACATCATCATTGTACTGCCATGTCATCATGCTGACATTAGCATGGTCAACCCTTTTACCACAGAACTTTGACCGGCCATATCTTGCACGCACGGACTTTGATTGACACGATTCAAGCGGCATCAGAATCATCTCAACAAGCCCTTCGATTTGATGCCATCCTTGTTTGATTTCAAAATGATCATTTTTTTGACCTAGCATTCTTCACCTGGAATCCCTGTTTTGATTAAACTTTGACCAAGCATAACTTGGGCATATGAAATCCTTTCAACATGATTCAAGTTGCGTTTGGTTTTTATCAACAAGATCTTTGAAAAGGTTCTGACTCTTGGAGCATCTAGAATAATTGAATATTTGGTCAATATATCCACTTGGATCAAAACTAAACCAAAAAAAAAATAGTGAGTAAAAGGGATGATAGCAAACAAAAGAGAGAGAAAGAGATTTCTTTGGAAACTACCATAAGTGAAGAGTCAAAAGAAGGCAAGAATGTAAAGAATGACTTCAAAGGAAAGGGATGCTTTAGAGGTAGAGGTCGAGGACAACTACCTCCTAGAGAGTGGAAGCCCATGAAGTGTTTTATTTGTGATGAAGCCCACAAGGCTATAGATTGTCCTCAAAACCCCAAAAGGGTGATGGTACCCCAAGACGAAGGACCTTGTATAGATGAAGTTGAAGTTGAGTCAAGAGAGAACTTGATATTGAGAAGAATCTGGATATCTGGAGACAAAGGAACCCTTGAAGCTAATTGGAAGAGGAAGAACATCTTTCAAACAAAATGCAAATGTAAGGACAAGGTATGTAAGGTGATCATAGATGGTGGATCTACTAATAGTCTAGTGAGTGCATAAATGGCTAATAAACTACAACTTGCTTGTGTTCCGAAATATAATCCCTATAAGATTTCTTGGTTAAAAAAATATCATAGTGCACTTGTGGATAAATCTTGCCTTGTTGCTTTCAAAATTGGTCCATATGTGGACGAAGTACTTTGTGATGTGGTACCGATGGATGCATGCCATTTGTTGTTGGGTAAACCTTGGCAATATGATCAAAATGCAATCCATCAAGGTAGAGAGAATACCTATGAGGTCCAACATGAAGGAAGGAAAACACTCTTAAAACCATGGAAAGAGGAAGGAGCATCTGAAGTGGCAACTTTGTCTCTTCTAGCAAAAGTCAAGTTCGAGCTTGAAGAAAAAAAAAAATTCTAGCTCCACCAAGAAGAGAGTTGGAGGAAAATCTAGAAGAAAATGAGGTAAACAATTTGAAGAATGAGATGCAATCAAAAATTGATGTAGAGTTGCAACAAGATTCAACTAACAAGATTACATGTGTGCCTCGAGAAATAGGTGTTGGAGTTTTAGTTGACTGTGACCTTTATTTTCAAGGAGATAGTGAGTTGTGGGAGTATAAGCACAATCATCAAAGGTCTTGCAAGAATATGATTTAGAGTTCAGTCAAAAGTAACCGCCTTACCTAGTCTGAGAGGAGTGATGTGAAGTGTGATTGAAGCAAGGGAAAGAATTGCAAGTCTACTAGTGATTGTAGTAGTGGTTATTTTATTGGTTTTGCTTTAGGGACTTTGCCTAGCTTTATCAGTCCAACTGAATGGTGGAATTAGCATTGGACTTCTGTCCCTAGGAAAACATGGGTTGGAAGTTTGGATGATAGCTCAAATTGTGCCAAGGAATCCCAATAGAATACTTTGAAGATCAAACTGCTTGTGGTAATGCAAATTGATTTTTCAGAACCAAGAGATTCAAACTTTTTAAAGGCCGATAAGATGATGTAACCGTCGAATTTGTCCCCGATTGGTAGATGTGTAATGGTTAACAACTAGCTCCCTCTATCAATCCATCACTTCCTTTTTGTTGGTTTTGTGCGATTGTCTGTTTGGACAATTGATTTTTTGGTTTGCCTTCTCCTTTAATTGGAGAGTTTTGGCTTTTCTTGGGGGGAAGAACATGCATGTTAGTGACGAGAGGACTCTTCTTTTCTGCAGCTGTGAATGATATGAAATTTTATTGTCTTGTTTCTAATGAAAGTTTTCTATTTCCATGGTTCTAGCGTCTATTCTTGTTCTCTCTTTCTATGTGTTATGTAATTTAAGCTAATGGCTTTACTTCATATCTTTGTTGTGAACAAAAAAAAATATTGCGCATATGTTTAGTCTTTTGGCTAAGGGGGTTATGGGTTAAACTGAGAAGGGACCTAAAACATTTCAAAACTTGGGTGCAGGTACAAAGCTTCAATCTGCATCACCATTGCACATCAAGATGTGATTGCTAGTAATACAACCTCTTTCAAAATCTATCCATATCATTTATTAATAAAAATGATTAAAAAACATTTCAATTGAATTTTACATAAAGGTAAAGAATATTCCTTTCCATTATGCTCCTAACTACACAACACTATGTAAATCATTGCAATAGACTTCAAACATGTTACTAACATTATGATTGTATTAGATAGAAGCCCACTATG
>VDFB02072811.1:22865-67287 GCA_007258455.2 Sequoia sempervirens
TCCATTATGCTCCTAACTACACAACACTATGTAAATCATTGCAATAGTCTTAAATCATTGCAATAGACTTCAAACATGTTACTAACATTATGATTGTATTAGATAGACGCCCACTATGTGTATGAGAAAGCTTACCAGCCCAACATCAATGGTGGACAAATTTTTTAGGGATTTTAAGTTAGGTAAATGCTTTTGAAAACACTTGCCATCGTTTGAAAAAGAAACCTCAGCCAATAGTCGGCCACTGCTCCATCTGCATCTGTAACAACCCTTCAACTCTTCTGTAATAGTTAGAAATGGTTTCTATAGGCATCCAACTCTAATAATATCAACAATCTATGCTGCCACGAATTGCTTCTACAATAACACATGGATCACACATCGTAATAGGAGATCAAGGACTGTTGACAGTGCCTGAACAGGCCAAGGCAGCATTTTAATACTCATATGTTCGTGTTCGAGCCAAGCGAATTAACCTTGAAGAGGAGGACGGAAACTCTCATGTGTAACCCTAAAATATCCTTTTTGAGCAGATAATTCATATTTCATTTTGTAAACCTGATATTAACTATGGATACCTGATATTGTCGCAAAAGATTTCAGTTGTTCCATCGGAATAGTTCTACAGCCTATTAATTGCAGAAGCTACAAGAAATTTCGGTTCCCCAATTGTGCCATGTTGCACCACTTTCTTTATATTTTACTCTAACACTTGCATCAATAATTGCTTCTCTGTGCAATATTTTTTCACGAGCTGTCCAGAGGAGAGTGGAGAGTATTTAAGGGGTGTGTTCTGTTCGCCATGAATAGACTTTTGAGGATAAAGACTTCGATAGTGCTTCACTGTCATTGTGTCAGTAACGAGCATTTCCAAAGCCATTGAATAGTCATAAAATGCCAATTCCATATACCGCCAATCTCAATCTCACAGGATTATGTAGAGAAGGTTGGTTGAAGGAATCGTTACACGATCTGCTTACTAAATACAACCCACCTGTGAACACTTCTACGTATGTTCAATTGTTGCAGACCTGCATTTCTAAGAATGCCCTTTCAGAGGGTAAGCAAATCCACTCCCACATCAATGATAGGGGATTTATGTTTGCCACAGACCAACTTTTACAGAACACCCTTATACGCATGTATGAAAAGTGTGGAAGTTTAGTAGATGCCCACGAAGTGTTTGACCAAATGACCGAACGAGATGTCTTCTCATGGAATGCCATTATTGCAGTGTACAGAAGACATGGGTATCATCTTGAGGCATTGACATTATTTCATAAAATGCGAGCAAAGGGTGTCCAACCCAATCAGTTCACCTTTGCCAGCATTCTCTCAGCCTGTTCGAAAATAAGAGTTCTGGAACATGGTATGGCCATCCATCAAAGCATAATTGAATGTGGATTTTTGTCAGATAATGTAATTGCAAATGCCCTCGTAGATATGTATGCAAAATGTGGAAACATTCACAAGGCACGTGGCATGTTCGACAAAATGTCTCAAAGAGACGTGGTGTCATGGACTGCAATGGTTGCAGGATACACACAAAATGGATTTGTTGAAAAAGCCTCGGAAACTTTTAAGCAAATGCAATTGACAGGTGTTCGGCCGAATTCTGCAACATTTGCAAGCGTTCTCCCAGCCTATGCTAAAATGGGAGCTTTAGAACAAGGTATGGAAATCCATCAGAGCATAGTGAAAACGGGATATTCGTCAGCTCTTGTAATTGCAAATGCCCTGGTAGATATGTATGCAAAATGTGGAAGCATTCACAGGGCACATAAACTGTTTGATAAAATGCTTCAAAGAGATGTGATCTCATGGAGTGCAATAATTGCAGGGTATGCACAAAATGGGTTTGCTAAAAAAGCCTTGGAAACTTTTAAGCAAATGCAATTGGCAGGTGTAAATCCAAATTCCACAACCTTCGCCAGCATCCTTCCAGCCTGTGCCAAAATGGGAGCTTTAGAACAGGGTACGTACATCCATCAAAGCATAATGGAAAGAGGTTTTCTATCAGATGTTGTGGTTGTAAATTCCCTCGTAGATATGTACGCAAAATGTGGACACATACACAAGGCACGGCATCTGTTTGACAAAATACCTCAAAAAAATGTGGTCTCATGGACTGCAATGATTACAGGATATGCACAAAATGGCGTTCTTGACGAGGCTTCAAGGCTTTTCAGAGAAATGCCTCAAAGAAATTTGGTTTCATGGAATGCAATGATCGCAGGATATGCACAAAATGAGTATGTTGAAAAAGCCTTAGAAACTTTTAAGCAAATGCAATTGATAGGTGTACAGCCAAACGCCACAACCTTTGCCAGCATCCTCCCAGCCTGTGCCAAAACAGGGGCTTTAGAGCAGGGTATGGACATCCATCGATGCATAATGGAAAGTGGATGTTTTTCAAATGTTACAGTTGGAAACGCTCTGGTAGACATGTATGCAAAATGTGGAATCATACGTAAGGCACGTGAACTGTTCGACAAAATGCCTGAAAAAAATGTGGTCTCTTGGACTGCGATAATTGCAGGTTATGTACAAAATGGATTTGTTGAAAGGGCCCTGGAAATTTTTAAACAAATGCGAGTGGCAGGTGTAAAGCCAGGCTCGACAACCTTTGTCAGTATCCTCCCAGCATGTGCTAAAATGGGAGCTTTAGAACAGGGTATGGATATACATCAAAACATAATGGAAAGGGGATTATTGTCAAATATTGTAGTTGCAAATGCCCTAGTAGATATGTATGCAAAATGTGGAAGCATACACAGGGCACGTGACCTGTTTGAAAAAATGCCTCAAAAAAATGTGGTTTCCTGGAATGTAATGATTTCAGGATATGCACAAAATGGCTTTTGCAAGGATGCTCTTGAACTTTTTCAACTAATGGAGCAGTCTGGAACATGTCCTGATTGTATAAGCTTTGTTTGTGTTTTATTAGCATGCAGCCATGCAGGTTTAGTGAATGTTGGATGTAAATATTTCAATGGCATGAGTAGCTTATATCACATTATGCCTACAATTGATCATTATGTGTGTATGGTTGACCTTTTTGGCCGTGCTGGCTATCTTGAGGAAACTCTAAACTTTATCATCAAAATGCCAATTACTCCTGTGGTGGTTGTGTGGATGTGTTTTCTTGGTTCCTGTAGAGCACATAAGAATATAAGGTTAGGACTATTTACAGCAACTCTTCTTTTTGAGCTGGATCCTAAGAATGCTGCAACTTATGTTATTCTGTCAAACATCTATGCAGAAGTTGGAATGTGGGGTGAGGTTCAACTGGTAAGGAGATTGATGAAAGAAAGAGGAATTGAAAAGATACCTGGATGTAGTTGGATTGAAGGTCATAAGACAGTACGGGGTTTTTGTATAGCAGACAGATAACACCAACATACACTGTAGATCTATGCAAAATAGGCGACATCATCTCGGGGTATGAAGGCAGCAGGGTGTTTTCGTGATCAAAACATACTAAATAGTATCGATGATAAAAAAGAATTGTTCTTCTGCCACCATGGTGAAAAGCTGGCAATCACCTTTGGATTGTCAAATACACCCCATGAAATACCTTTTAGGTTTGTCCAGCGCTTGCAAGTGTATGTTGACTGCCATACTGCAGCCAAGTTTATCTCCAAAGATGTTGCAAGCCAAATTGTTTTGAGAGATGCAAACTGGATACATAGTTTCAAACAAGGGCAATGTTCTTGCAGTGATTATTGGTGATGTTAAGTGAATCAATCTGTAAACAGGTAAACAGAGGCTTACACTATGACAAGATGCGTGGTATCTGACCTGCAGTGATAAAGAAGGAACCAGATTTGATTTCCAGATTCTAAAATGTATTTTTTTGTGCATATGGAGATTTAAACTGGGCTGTTGACTTTACAAAATCAGATGTATGATATGCAATATGCATCACTGCCTAGAGGTACTGATGGGACATTTGTTTAATGCTGTTTTATGATATCATGGACGTGTCATGACATCGAATTGTTTTCAGGAAACCAACACATCTGGAATGCAAAGTGAGAGGAATGCTGGAAGGATATGAAAGGATACTTGAAAAGCAGGAAATGTAAAAAAATGACTTACAGTCAATCCAATGCTCGCAAATTATCGGGAGAGCATCTCTTGTTCTTTACTTCAGCCTTTATCAGTTCGTATGGTCCTTCTGTCTAGATTAATTAATCTTATTATGTCAATGTTAGGTTTGCCATTGCCATTGAATCATGCATACCGGATTTTGTATGCAAATTTATATCTATTCATGTGAATTTTATCTCATTCATGGTTACAGATTTCTGAGAATGCTCACATGATTTCATTTATTTATGGTTAGAGATTTCTAATCATACTTATATCTCTTTTCTTTCGAGCTGATATGTTTGTGAACTTACAAGTTAAAAAATAATAATAATTTGATTTTTCATTTTTTTTAGTTTATAAATAGTTTATTAGAACTTACATATAAAAAATATAACTAGCACTTTCCCCTAAAAGAGGTTCAAGGATTACACCGATAGAAAACTATATATATGTTAGAGAGTAGGTGTTTGTGCATGGGTGTGTATGAATGTCATGTGCTACAAATTCTAGGTGTATGTGGTTGGATAATGGATTAAATGATTAATAATAAGTGCTAAATAATGGAATGAAATAAACTTAGACAAATCTACATTTTTTCTTTAAAATAATTAAGTATTATCTGATTTTGAAATATTTGCATACGTATTTAAAACATAAAGCAATACTAATGAAAAAAGAAAGTTGCCATCAAATTGACAAAAACATTACAAATGGAAATAGAATGTTCCCATTTAATTGGAAAATCAATATTTACGTGATAAGTGAGATTTTGGAGGCTTTCACCTAATATTTTGGAGGCTTTTACCATTAAATGGCAGCTGGTTTACCATTAAATGACAACTAAAACTTGTTTTCCAATGACTCAATAGTGGTTTGTAGGTGCGAGACTTATTTCAGGCTCAAATCTCACACTATACGTAGCCTATCGACTAATTATGTTTTTATTATATGGCGATTAGCATTCATGTATAATTCTCGTAAAATTTATATGATGTAGTTTATAGATTGATGTGATAGAAAGAAACTAGAATTTATATATGTAGAAATAACAATTTATATTATTATTACATATATAATTATGTTGAGAGACGTTTACAGTTGTATAAGGGGAAGTGACAAACTCGTGTACATAAAAACTTCCCCTTAAATCACACTTTCCTTAAAAAATTGTGACCATTAAATATATACAAGCCTTAATAATAATTTATCGATTATTAATATCGAAAATTGTTTGCCAAAAAAATGGAAAATGTTTGTGCAAATTAAAAAATCTTGCTTTGTTCAATTTTAAAAAAATGGAAAATCATTCACGACTAATATGTAATGTGTTCACATAATTTTTTGTGTATGTTTCAGGCTTAAAGAGCACGCACTAAGTTTTGACTTCCTAGGTGGCTCGTGGGCTTGTCCTTACTTTGTGTCATCGGGTTTTTTTGGCTCATTCTCCTTTTGTTCACTATTTTGTTGTCTGTTGTGCTCAGCTTAACTCTACGCAATCACTGTCACCGTAGCAATTAAGTTTGAATCTGCATCTCTTGCCCAATCAATTGGAAGGAGCAATAGGAGAATTTATTTTAAGCTTGGTCATGGAGAGTGAACAAGAAACATTTATCTCCTTACAACTGTTGCAATATTGCTTGTGAAAAAAAAATTATGTACTATGATAATGAAGCAATATGAAAATAGCTCTACATCTATGGTTGGGAAGAAGCATACCAAAGTATTGGTGCAACAATGTGTTTCAGAAGCACAATTTTGTGTATCATATGTGCTACAATATAGATCAAAAGTGCAATTTAATCTAGGAGATGCATGTACACAAAATATCAGGAACCAAAAGCACTACAAAATGTCTCAAATGTGCAATTTTAGGCTTAGAAGCGCAACTCTATGTAATAGTTAATTTTTTTTGCAAATTTTGGATAAAATCTTTTTTTTGGCAAGAGATAAACACAACATATATAATGGCTGATGATTTCCAATGTAATAAGGTTGAATGGTTTATACTGGTATTGACAAGAAAAACCCTCCAAAAACATGAACAACATTATTTCTATTCAAGTAGGATTATCACACTAGTGTGGGCTCAACCTAGAATACCATAGGATTGTGCATGTACATTCCACTATCAAGAGGGAATAGATAGGGGTCTAATGGCTCAAGGGCTCACCTTTCCCCTTTTTTTGGAGGTTTTGACACCTTTAACCCAAGGAAATCCTATCTCTCCTCGGGATAGTACATGTTGAGTAACTTCAAGCATAATATTGTACCTTGTACCACACTAGATTGATGATCGATGGTCTTAGGCTTACTAAAAACAAGGTTTGTAGTGATATTTAAGAATTGAGGGCCCGTCTACATAATTGAGTCTAGGAGGGTCTCATTTATCCTCTTCACATATATGAGTCTCGATGGATAGAGGGTTTCTAGATTGGCCAAAAATGACAATAGCTCACTCTTGAGGTACAATTTTTTCTCTCCCTTCTTTATATACCTCATCAAAAAATATGGTTGAGTTCAACCTTGAGGTGATGAAATCCCTAAGCATACCCCCTAATAACAAAGAATATTGATACTAAAGCTTTTCATCCCTAGGCTCGTACGAAGCACAAGGGGAGAGCATACACAACTAGTACAACCTTGGGTGAACAATAAAGAAAATAAAATAAAATAAAGGTGTTTTTATCTCTAGGCTTGCACACAACATAAGGAAAGAGCATACACACCTTTAAAGTTTACACAAACACAACATGCATGTTCATTTTAAATCCCAAATGAAGTGTGCAACTAAGCTAAAAAAGTATGTAACTTTTCCTTACACCAAATCATGTCAGTAGTCTTAGCTTCAAATTCTTCTCTCAGCGATTGCCAATCTGCATCACTTGATTAATTTTCAAAATTGCACAAACAATTAGTAAAATCCAAATTGAGTTGACAAAATCAACAACACAACAATATATTTCAAATGAGGCAAAGTAAATATCAGATACGTAGAAATATCTTCAAAAGTGTCCATTTAACTCTCAGATGTGTGTTGATGTTATTAGAAGTGCCATTTTATTTATCAAATGTGTTGATTTGTGTCTCAGATGCGCCACTTTGCTCATGTTCCTGCAATCAGATTCTACCAACAAAAAATTGAAACCCTATAAAAAATAATTGTTAGTTTTAGAAAAGCAAGTGTTAATTATAGATTTGTCAAATGTAAAAATCAACAAGCAATAAAATCCAAAATCTTCAAAAGTTGTTAAAATCTTGTATGTAAAATTAGAAGTGCTAATTTGCATCTCAAATGTGTTGATGTGTATCAATAATGCAACTTTGCATCTCAGATGTGCCAAACTTGTATCAAAAGTGCAATTGTATATCTCAAAAGTGTCATTCTACCAATCAGAAGCATCATTCTAAGTCAAAAGCATCAATCTGTACCAATAACCCTAAAAAGCATTAAAATCGAGGTAATTTTTAAATTCAAAGATGCAGGTCCCACCAAATGTGCCAAAATGTAAAGCTTAAATCATGTTATCAAATTTGAAAATAAAGAAATATCAATAAAAGACTTCATTCAGTAAAAAAATGACCACATCAAAGTGAGCGTGTGCAAAAAACATGAAAGTAAATAAAATTAAACTATTTTACCTCCATAAACATACTTAACCTTACTCCATTGTATGTGATGACAATGTTGTAAATAATAGTATGTGGATTGCTCTTAGCTTAGCATAACCTTGATAGCAAAATGGATGCAAAGATGGCTTGAATTCTCAAAATTCGTGGAGAGATTGAATGGCTAAATGGTGGGTGTTTTATAGTTTTCACTAATATCTGGTCAATGGTATAGGATGATATAAGAGATCAATGGATGAGATTGGTTGAGAGATCATGATGAACGTGCAAGCGACATGTGTCAAGATAAGAGGCTAAGATGTGGAGTTAAGTGGCTATATGGAGAGATGATTGAATGTATGGATGAGTGAAGTAGGAGTGAGTGGGAGTGAATTGGGGTTGTTTTTCAATCAACTTACTAAATTAGGGGATAGAAGAATATAAATATCTAATTAAATAAATAAATTTATTTAATTCATGTATATGAGATGAAGATATATTTTTAGGAAATAAATATTTAATTTAATTTATTTGAAAGAAATATTAGTTAATTATGGAGGATGAGAGGAATGCATGAATTAAATAAATAATAAAAAAATATTTAATTTGTGTGGATGAAGAAAATTGAAGAAATAAATTAATTGAAAATTATTTAATTTGTGTGGATGAGGAAAATTGAAGAAATAAATTAATTGAAAATTATTTAATTAGTGTGGATGAGGAAAATTGAAGAAATAAATTAATTGAAAATTATTTAATTAGTGTGGATAAGATGAAATGATAAATTAATTAAATAATTAAAAATCATTTAATTAATCTCCATAAGGGAAAATGATGAAATACTTAAATAATTAAAAATTATTTAATTAAAGAAGATGTGTTAGCTTAATTAAATTAATAGTGACGAATAGATTGATGACAAGAAAATGATGGTTTAGACGAAATGTGTTAGTCATTTTTAAGTGTCTAGTTATGGATCACTAGTCTAGATGGGAGGAGTGTTAGTGTAAATAGAGTCATTATTTACCCAGTTAGTTAATCACCTTTTTAGGACTGACTTTTTCACACTCATAGTTTAAGTTTACTTGGGTTTCTTTTGTTTTTGTCTCACTTCATAGCATTGAGACATGTGTCCTCATCACTTGACACACCTATTTGACACTTGCTCATACACTTGTCAAGTGAGTTCACAAGTGTTGCACATTTGGAGGGGTAGTTGGTCATTGTCTCCTACCTTCTCACCTCATCTACCTTGCTTATATAAGAAAGGCTCATCATTATATTTACATACTCTTCATTTTGTATATTGATAGACATATTATTTTGCTCATATTTCACATGTGGAAGGTTATCAATTCAAGCTCTTTGATCTTGACATTCTACAACATGGTATCAGAGCCATGAGAGCACATTCCTTCCTGCATTGAGGTGACTCTCACATAGAGCCCTATCAACGAAGCATCGCGAAGACAAATAGACATTGCCATTGCATCTAGAAAGTTTGAGAAATGAAAAAATATCTTTTGTTTCGTCAATTTTGATAACTTTGATATTTGGACTTTCGTGCCTATTGTATGGAAACTAAAAAAAATTAAAAATAGCAGAGGGCCAATCTGTCCTCTGCACATTTTCCCATTTTTTTTTCAAAAACATTGGCCTAGGAGAAAATTTGGCCTATCTAGCCTATTTTGGGTGGTTCGTTACCATTTTTTTGGGTTGCCAATTGCATATTCGCAAGAAATTTTGACTATTCGGCCTCTTTCAAAGATTATCTCTCTATTTTACTGCAAGAATTTTTGGCCTATATAGCTTATTTATAGAATAAAATATAAAATCGTTGTTATAGAGTTTGTGAAACATCCAAAAAAATATAAGAAAATGATGTGAAATATATAGATAAATTTAAATCATAATTAAAATATACATAGATAAATTAATAAGTTGAATCAACTCTCACACATACATTGTTGAATACCTGCACCAAAAGTGGCCTTATCGACCTGCACATTCCATCCAAAGGGGGCGATAGTCTATCTCCAAGCGACCCCCATGTATCTCTCTAGCCTTTCCAACACTTCGCGCAGCACAAGCCCACTCATGACCTCTTTCACTCTGCCCACATGGAGATTTCAGGTTGATTCAATTGTTGTAGGCTATCCATTTTGGTGTGATCTAGTGTTTAAAAGATCCGACCAGTATTTGTTTCGATAGAAGGCCACTAACTTCTTTGTGGATTATTTTGTGGTGAGGTCTGTGACACCTACACTGTTGTGTGAGAGAGGGAGTGGTGGAATTTATGTTTCTTTTGTTGCAGATAAAACCGTTGGCCATGCATTATCACAGGAAACACCAATCCAATAGATTGCTCACAACATCAACAGTGAGGGTTGGTGTGATGATTCACTCAACCCACATTCGACTTGGTCTTCCTTTAACAACCTCTTCCTCCCTCGCCCTCCTAAGGGTGCGGTCCCATGAGGGGGGCTTTAGGATCTATTTTGAGGGAGCAGGCAGTCCCATGAAGCAAAAAGAAAAATGCTATAGGGTTAATTAGAATCTTTTCCTCAACAATAGCAGCCCTTATTTTTTAGTTTGAAAATTTAAGCGGGTGCAAATGAGGTTTTTAAATTCCCATCAATTAATTTTTTATTTTATTTTATATTTATTTACTCTCTTGAATTGAATATGCAAAATAATAAAATTCATGAGACCACCAGCTTCAATAAGTTTAGGAGCTTAAACTTTTAATTTTAAACTACACTACAAAATTCATGGGACCACCCACTTTAAAATAATCCTAAAAAATCTAGTAGCACCCACTGAAATTTTTTAGGAAGCCCCCCTCCATGGGACCGCACCCTAACTCAGTTTTCGTTTGCACCAATCAACATTCAAGGCCACACCTCAATCTAGACCTACACAAAGTTGAGTCTTTCCAACAACCATGCTGCACCTTTCAATTGTCAAAATCCCTCCATTGCGCCATATTTCCTACACCTTGTTGAAGTTTGTTGCTTACTTACCTACTTGGACACAAAGACTTAAAAACTTGGCATTGACATTTTTTGTAATTGTTATGTAAGCATTTTTTTATTTTCCAATTCTTGTAAATGCAACAATTAATGTTATTTATTAGTAGTTTAGGCTAATTGTATGGATCATAAAAGTGTCACAAAGGGGGGATTTTTTTCAATTTTGCATAACTTGCAAATGGCTCGAGTATTTTTCAAGTGTGAATAGTCGTCGTAAAGCTCTTTTTGTGTTGGACATTTTGACATTGAGACAATTTCAAAATTGTACTTTTTAATCTATTTTTAACCTCTAAAAATTAGTATACTTGGTGTGTTTTTTGACAACTCGTAACTTTCACCCCGGTTGTTGAAAACTGACAAACCTTTTTTTGAAATTCATCAAAATTTTGCAAGGATTTCATATTTTTAGTCAAAATAAATTTTCAGATAGCACATTTTTCTATATTTGTAAAAATCTCTGAGTTATAAACAAATGATTTGGCTTCCAAACTTGACAAAAGCTTGTAAATATTGTCTTGCATCTTTTTGGGGGGTCTACATTCAGATATAATACAATTTTGGGGGGTTTATAAGACACAATTCAAGTATCTTGTTGTTTGTGCATCATGGATCCAAAAATTGACTTGTTAACACCACATTTAATTTATGCACATGGAAAGTCAAAGACAACAACTTTTTCAATCTAAGGAATTATAGCAAATGATCAATGGACAACAAATGCAGTTTACTAGAGATTTTGAACAATTTACTTATCAGAACAAGTTAGATGAGGCAATGGGCATCATTGGTCTCCATGTTTCCGATAACTTGCAATTCCATATTTCAGAATGTACAACTCCTAAGAAAATGCGAGACAAGCTCAAAGATCTCTTTGGTACAATTGATGAGTTCAAAATACTACAATTGGATGTCGAATTAACAATATTGTCTCTTGATTCATTTCCATCTATTGAAGATTTATTGGTACAATTTAAGTCTTTGCTTTCTTGACTTAAGGGTTGTGGTAAAACAAAAACAAAAAAAGAATGTCTTCTTGGTTTTGTCAAAGCTAAAAGGTCCTTATCAAATATTTGCTTCTTCTTTCTACTCTACAATGGATGCTCTTGGAACAACACATACAATGCCTTCTTTTGAACATTTTTTTAATAGAATCATATGAGAACAATCTAAGCTAATATCTATGGATGTTATCACCTCTTCAAAAATTCAAGCATTAGTTGCTCAATCATCTAAGGGAAAGAAACAAACTAAGGATCAAGCTAAATGATCAAAATCAAAGATTCCATCGGATTCATCTCCTTCATCAAAAGGGAAAACTTCTAAGGAGAATCCCAAATGTACTTGTTGACGCCAAAAATTGACAAGGTAACAGTGCCTTATGGGAAACTCAGTTCAAGGGGGACCCCTTTGCGCCAAATTGAGTATCCTCCAGATTTTTAAAGAAGCCGACTTCTTCTATAATGGGTTTTGGAAAGGGAAAAGGAAATGGATACAATGAAGAAAAGTCTAATCTAAGGCGATGTGCCAAAATCTGCTGATGGACACGATAAATCATGGATTTAAGGGTCTGAATGGTGTTATCACGTTCCAAAGCGTCGAAAACTTAAAGCTATAGCATAAACAATTCATTTATTGACATAAAATAGTATCGCATACACCCTTACTACTAAGAAGAGTCATTTAGACATGATTTAGATAAGCAAGCTTGTATTCAATATATAGAAGTCTTGTCAAATGAAATGCTTGAGACAATAAAAAGCACAGTTTACAGTTTAATCAATACATGAAAAACAGAAAGGTCGAACAGTTGGCACAGTCTGAAAATTTCTTGCAAATAAAACATATAAGAGAGGTCTGGTGTCTCTTGCTAAAACCAGTATCCTTTTTTTTAAATTCTCCCCCTTTTTTGTTGACAGAGAGAGTATATATAGCCGGAGAGAAAACTCTCACTGCTTTGGAGAGCCGTAACAAAAAAGATCCCACAATCTCCTGCAATGATGCCTGAATCAGAAGATTCCCAATGCCGTTACAATGGCAACGAGTTAGAGCACAACATCTGGTCGTCCTGGTGCAGGTGAATCCCTCGTAATGATGGCAGTGGTCCCAGCCAGGCCCGAGGCTACAAGTGTCATCCACCGCTTTAGAATTCATGAAGAGCGACACCCAATAGCATAGTTTCCTTCAGCCTGCCTATTGCCTGCTTCGATGATCAGTGTAAGGCACGTGGCAGCCCGTCGCTGCTCGAATGAGAATTCCCCTTACTGCTGCCGAGAGATTGCGAAGAAGCAACACGTGTTCAAGGGGCTGAGGTCCTTCTTGATATGGAGAGAAAGCTGCATAAACCGGGTGCGAAAGACGCGTGGCAGCGTTTCGCAGCCCGCGATGTTCACCTCCTTGCTTTGTTGAAAAGGCTGCGAACGGCCGCCACCTGGCAGAAGGTAGGGCCCGCCAAAATAAAAGAAGGCCTGTGAAAGCATTTCGAAGCCCGCAGCTACTTATTTCATCCTTGCATGAAAAGCTTGCGATACGTCGCCACGTAGCGAGACGTGGGTCCCTTTGACAATCTTTTTAGAAGCGACGGCCCCCGCAGAAGGCTTTTGCAACCCGAAGAGACCTCAAGGCAAAAAGAAATAAAAACCTCCGCAAACGAGACACATGGATGCCCAGCGCAGCTCCTCAGGACCCAAAAAGGAAGCCGCTACCTGAAGTTGCGAAGAAGAGATGCGCACAGCGGGAGATAAAAACTTGATGGAAAAACCTAAAGGGAGCTGTTTGAATATTTATTTTAACAGCTTTTGGCGACTATCAGGGGCGTTTCGAATAAGGAACGGAGAACCCAAAAACTCTCTGGTTCTGCAGACCAGAGCTTTATCCATAGGGCGAATGGAGTCAGAGTTTGAAAAGAGCAGCTTGCAAGGGCGACCATTCACTTTCGGACGGCTTTGCCATGCTGCGCAAATTTTCTTGTGCTCCGCAAAGATCAATAGCTTCCTTGTGAGGCAGCACCTCAGGTAAGCTGGCACCTGCTTGGATATGGAAAAGCAGCTGGGAGAGTGGATGTATGATCGCCTCAATGTCGGCTGCCGTTGGGGAACTGCCGAACTCCCTGAATGCCTCCGGGTCATTTTCCTTCTGCTCAATAACCTCCGTGATCTGTGTGGTTGTCGCAATGGAACCATCCTCGAGGAACGGGGACGGCAGCCCCAGCTTGCCTAGCTCGGAGAAACTTCTCCGAATGCCATCCAGTGCCTTTCCTAGAAAAGCCGCCGCTGCCTTAGTGCGATGGAAGGCGGAGTGACAATGAATGAATTTATTTGTTGTTTGAGCAGCAATGTCCCGATCTCCGATACCCGCCCCGGCCAGGATTTCATCCGAGACTGAGTATAACTTGTTGAGCAAGTCCCTTGCCTCAGGAACCTTCTCCAGGATGAAACGTGGGAACTGTTCCATTGTGTCGTTGGCCTCTTGATTTAGCCTTGATGCCTTGGCGATAAATCAGAGGGTAGGCTGCAATGTTAGGCAGAAGGTCTTGACTTTCTCCCAGTGAGAAATGTATAATTTCCTAACCAGTGGAATGAGATTAGGTTGGGCAGGGGCAGGTAACAGAGAGGCTTTAAGCAAAGAAATCTTTGCGTCCTTTGAAATGAGGGCCTCAGCTAATTCTGCCTTCTTCTTTTTCTCGGACGCTAACTGTTCCGCATAGCTACTCATTTCTTTATTCCAATTTTGTTCAGCTCGAGAGTGGTTAGCCGATTGCTCCTCCAGAGAAGCCTTTGTCTCTCGGAGCTCCTCTTCTAGCTTAACCTTCAGGCTTTTGAATTCGGCCTCTTTCTCTTGTACCTTTTGTTGATACTGTTCTTGTAGGGGCTCCAACTCCTCACCCTTTTGTGCCATCCCCTAGCTATACTCAAGGTGGACGCGTTCAAACTCTTCCTCCTTTGACTGTAGGCTTTGTTGGGCCGCCTGGTTCTGACTTTGCAATTCTTTTACTAACCCTGGTTCAGCAACCTGGGTTTTCGCAATTTCGCCCTGAAGCCTGTTTTCTCTCATTCTCTGCTGTTAGCGCTCTTTCAATCATTTGGGCGATATCTGCCTCTAAGAATTTCTCCTTTGTCTCTAGAAAGCTCACCCTTTCCTTGGCTACCCTGAGCTGCTCATCCTTCTTCTTTAACTGGCGACCAATTTTGAGGAAGTCGGAAGTGACCACCCATTGCGTCTCCTCCATGATTTCGACCTTATCTTGTGGCCGGGCTATCTTCATGTCAAGTTCGACAGCATAGATCTCATAATCTTCAGGTTGCATTTCTCCCTGAGGCTTGCTTATCCTTGGGTACATGGTTGCGAATTTCAATTCTTCCTGGGCCTCATCATACGAAGCTTGCACTCTCGGCTCGGCGGGAGCATTGTCATCCTTTGCCTTGCGTCGCCTCATTCTATTTGCGCGCACTTCCTTTCCACAATCTATCTGTGCTATGAATTCGGCTGGTGATGATACTAGCCCACCTGCGAAAGGAACACCAGAAGGCATGGCATAGGGATAGGTAATTTTCATAAGCACACGCATTTGCTTCTTCTGGAGAGTGACAGTTTGCAGAGAAAAGTGTGGCACGTTCCATAGCTTGGTCTGAGAACTATCAGCAGGGCTAGGCATTTGCAGTGGCTGAATCGGAGATTCAGTCGTAAGGCTCATTGGCCGGAGAAGGATAGTTGCTGACTGGGTATCGGCTTGTTGCAATAGAAAATGATCAGTAAGCATAGCGGAAAAAGAATGGGGGCCGACAGGGGGAACATTTTTCGAAAGTGAGGTGAGGAAAGTTTGAGCGGCAGTAGTAGGCGTAAGCATACTCGGAGGAGTAATTATAAATGGTTGGGCCTACGAATACTGGGCAAATCCAACCGAATAAGCTGGACCAGAAGCAGAAGGTGGAAGACTTCGACTTATGACAGGAGTCGTTAACGGAGCAGGGGCAGATACAAAGGAATGAGATGCAAGAGAAGAATGAGCGAAATGTACCTGCTGACTGGGTATCGGCTGTGGCTCCAGGATCGTTCGTGACTCGCCTGCAAACTCTGGCATTTGGCTAGCAAGGGGCACTTCTCCTCCGGCGGGTTCATGCGAAACTCCTCCGATAACACTTTCCGTGCGCTGCCTTTTCGCAAGCGGACACTCACTAACTTCGGCAGTCGGATCCTTCTGCTGAGGCGTTACCCTAGCCGGTTTAGCAGCCCAAGTGCGTGTATGTGAACCTCTTGATATATTAAAGCGTACATTAGTGGCCACATAGGCAACATGCCCGGAGATGTCGCCCCCTTGCGCTGAAGAGGATGATACCGCCGCTTCTTCTTCATACCCCTCGAATCCCTCTCCTTCTTCGCTCCTGTCAACACTAGAGATCGGGCTGGGGTGGCCTTCATTCCACCATCTGTCAAATTCCTGGCCGTCCTTCAATTGATTGTAAGGAGCATCCAACTGTGCTGTTTCCTGGCAATATTTCTAGAAAACTCTTATTTTTTCATCACTCCATTCTTCGCCCCTTTTCAACTTGTTATACATGCTGCGCTCCATCGGAAGATTGTCCTTGGCCACGACCACTAGAAAGTAGAACTTGTGCCATGGGCCCCTGGTATCGGGCGTAGGGATTTGTGCTAATTCAACAAAATCTTCCTCTCTACCCGTCTGCGGATTAAGCCGCTTCTCCTAATATGGTCGGGTAACATGGGTAACCTTCATATGTGGCTCTGGCAGGTCATTGAAAGGGTTATACTCCCATTTATCATTTATCAGTACCAACCCTAGATGTGCCAACTTCTCCTCTAACAGCTTGTGCGATTATTTTTTAACTAGAGTTACCGACTTGAAACTCTTCAGACAAGTGAAGAATCCCTTCTTCTTGACACTTTCGCTGCTACAAAACATGAAATCAATGACACACATTTGTCGGAAAACTTCCAGCGCGAGCACTCTATCGGTGACGCAAGCCGGGAGTAGGAAATGTTTGCCAATAAAGCCCCGCATTCAAAGGATTGTGAAATCCTTTCCCAAGAACCAGTCACAAGCAGGGGTGTAGCCTTGCATAAATCCAGTCTGCTCCTGGGTGAGCTGGACAATATCACCTTCTCCGATCAAATCATTCAAAACCGGGGCTATGAAATAGTTCGCGAATGCATAATAGTCATATGTTGCAGAAAGGAAAGGTGTCCATGTAGACACCGACTTTCTTTTATTCTGCTCATAAAAAATTGATAATGGAATAAATCGAGCGAAGAAATCCGGATTCTGATGCAGGAACATGTGGACTAGGTAGGAAAGAAATCTAAACTTCTTCTCCACTTGATAATTCTCCATTTGATGTATCATTTCTTCGACCATGAACTCAACAAAATCATACCAGAAGAGTTCATGCTATTTGCGAAACTGTATTGCAAGGCTCAGCTGAAACGCCTCGATCTTCTCATCAGAGTTTCGGCCGCAAACAAATGCCAGCATGGACATAGCGTCCTGGAGATCATCGCGGAATGAACCACGCGATAAAGGGATACTTGGTGTCTTAGCGGAAGTGATACCTTTCTTATTAGTCTCCTCTAACAAGAAATCGGAGCCGGTTTTCATTTTCTTCCATATTTTCTCCCCCTTGCTTGGGCGAAAAGGCTTGATAGTCTCCTTCCTTCTCCTTGGATCCGGGATACATAACATGTGCCAGATAGCTTCTGGGCTGATATGAACCCTTAAATTGCGACCTTCAATGCAGTGGGTATCTAGATTATAGCGCTAAAAGGCCGCGTCGACCACCTCCGGGCAATAGTGCACCAATGAGACCATGTATTGTGGGAGACCGCTATACCAGACTCTACTTGTCGTGGATTGGTCTGCCTTTGCTGCTGATAACCTTGCACAAGCTGCCTCTCTGAGGGATTTAGGGTTCTTTGCAAGATTTGGGTCGTAGATATTATCCCATTTTTCTTTAACCTTCTTCTGGTTACTCCATTCCTTGGGTCTATCCAGCTCCTCTGTGTGGGCTATTCTCGTCTTCACGGGTATACCAGGCGTAGCATATGCTACATCCTCGTATACGTATACCTCAGCCAAAGAACGAATAGCCGTGAACAGTTCCTGGCTAATCTCCTCCTGCATCAGCTGAGCTGAAGATTCTGACATTTTTCTTTCTCTGCAGAATTTGTAAGTTTCTAGCTTGCGAATATGCTTTCTCTAGATAGATAGACATAAAACACTTTGCACTTCCCTTGCGTTTGTAAAAAGACTTTGAAATATTAAGCTTTTTCATGCAATAATAGCAACTTCTTCCAAGGTGGTAGACGGAAGCAAGCCTTTTGCATTTAATTCGGCATGTACCATTAATCTAGAAACTTGTGCAAGATGAACTGATTGCTATTCTGAGGTGGCTGGATTTCATCATTACATTTGGGCGATCGAGTGATACGCCCTGATCTCCTTGGAAATTAAGCTTGCAAGTGGCCTTCTAACCTTGCGTTAGCATGTACTGGCAATTAATATCCTGGCTGGAATGATTACGCCAAGCAAACGATCACCGCTTGAAAAGATATGAGTATCGCCTTGGGCTCTGAGATGCGCTTGAGAGGTGACACAATAGTCCAAGGCCATACGTCTCTTCACCAACAAGCGCCACCTTTTTAAGACTAATTAATCAACTCCATTTAATTAAGCACGCTTTGAGCCGTGCTATCATGCATGTACCGGCCCAAAATGTGAACAAACACAGACTCGGCTTTCGAGATAGTAGCTAGCATAATATCACGTTTTTTAGAGGTGGATTGGCATGTGTCTTGTCAATCCTTCTATAAATAGGCCAGTTGATAGTGAGCAAAACAAACTTAGCATTTGAGAAGTGATAGGTTAGTAGCAGAGCATTAAACAAGTCTTTTCATAGGTTAGGTGGTGCATAATTCTGACATTAACTTAGAAGTCTAGGGACAGTGTCAGGAAAAATGGATACCCCAATTCGCCTAACCTTATTTAAATCACAGACGGTGTTTCTAGGTGAGATTTCCACTAGGAGGCTGAAAAGGATGACGAAGAACAAGCATTCGCTGGTTCTGGTAGCCATTAAGTGGGTCCTAGGCAAGGATTGCGTGGAATATGAGGATAAGTATAGGGTGAATACTGACATATGCTCACACTTTGTAGTGTCCATGTTAGACATTTGCGTTCCCTGACCACTTATCCTGAAGCTAGTTAAAGCGTTCCCCGACCACTTATCCTGAAGCTAGTTAAAGAAATATTTCTGAAGAAATACTTGAATGGGCTTGGTGAGGTCGTTGCACATGTTGCATATGGGATAAGCCTACCAACAGCTAGCGACCTGCGTCGCTTTATCGAAGAAGAAGCTGTCGTTGTTTGGCTACCATTCCTCAGCGGATTCTGCCTGCAGACCCGTAACCAGCATTAGCAAAGAGTTACTCAAGCCCTACACTTCCTATTTCGGAGCTACACCGTGATACCTTTCTACGACGTAGACTGGTACACTGACTTCAGGAACCTGGTGTTCCCACCGCCACTGGTGGTCGTGCCAAATGATGCTACCAGTGCCGCCGATGAGCCCGTGGACGAGGAAGAAGCGGACGCTGCAGTGAATGCGTCGGTTGCTGCCAGTCATTCCTTTGGATAGATAACCCCCTTGCTTGCTTGCTCAAAATGTAACTTTCTTGTTTTAGATAAGCCTGATAAAAGGCTATTGTATATAATATATCCTGATACTTGTACATTTTGGAAATCGGCATCCCAGCCATTTTGTAAATAAAGAACATATATATAAATATATACTTCTCGTTTTTAAGGAAAATCCATGCACTTTTGCTTCTGTGTTTAAATTTTTCTGGGTTTGCCAGTTTTGCATGCTATTTCTCCATGCATGAGTGTATTTTGTGTAAAGCAACTCCGGTGTTTTACCCGCCAACGATAATGAGCAAATACGTAGAAAGACAACAGATTCTAGAAAAAGAATAGGCCAAAAATAGTAAAGGAAATAAAAAGCGCTATTTACAACTGTACAAGGTAGAGCTTAATGCCTAATGGAACAACTTAAGATGAATCCCATTAACCAGGATTCCTAAAGGCTCGTGTTCCATATTTTTCAGCTCAAAAGCGTTGTGTTGCATGCACCGAATGATTTTGAAGGGTCCCTCCCATAGGCTATCAAATTTACCGAGCTGACCTGGTCTAGCAGCCCTGCTGTCATATTTTAGCACTAAGTCTCCACTTTTTAGACCCTAGTCGGAGGCCTTCTTGTCAAACCATTGTTTGACCACCTATTGACGGCTTGTCATTGCTATTAGGGAATTCTCCCTTTTTTCTTGTACTTCCAACAGTTCGGCGAGCCAAACCTCCATGGCTTCATTTTGTTCTATCTCAAGAGACTTTAATAACTGTATTGCCGGGATCTCCATAGAGATAGGTAGCAGCACCTCTTTACCATATACCAGCTCATAGGGCGAAGTCTTAAGGACTTGCTTAGGAGTTATGCGGTTGGCTCAGAGTGCTTTTCGGAGATTTTTATGCCATTCCCTCTAGTGTTCTGAGCCAATCTTTTTAAAGAGTCGGACTAAGCTTTTGTTTGTCGACTCGGCTAGGCCATTTCCCTGTGGATAATAGTTTGATGATGTTTTAAGGAATATGCCATTTTTTAATGCAAAGTGACATACCTTTGTACCTAAAAATGCTCTGGCGTTGTCCGAAATGATTATCTTCGGAGGGTTGAACCTTGTCACTAGTGCTTCGAGGAAGTCAACAATCTCTATTTCTGTTGCCCCCTTAAGGGGGACAGCTTCCACCCACCTTGTGAAGTAGTCTGTAGCTGTTAAAATCCACTTATGTCCGACACTAGAAACTGGGTTGATCATTCCGATGAAGTCCAGGCCCCATTGTGCAAATGGTTCATCCGCCACGATAGGTTTGAGGGGCATCGCTGAATTCTTCCTTCTGTCAGAGAAGAACTGACATTTTTTACAAGTCCTTACCAGAGAGTAGGAATCACTGAAAAGCGTAGGCCAGTAATATCCAGCTCGCAGGACCTTGATGGCGGTAGTTTTGGCGGAGAAATGTCCACCTTCGTCGCTATTGTGAAATGCGTCGAGGATCCTCTTTGCCTCCCCTAAAGTAATGCATCGCAGGAGCACACCATTGAAATTTATTTTGAAAAGAACTCCTTCTATCAGCGTATATCCGCAATTTTGTAGCGGGTAATACCTTCTTTTTTGGGATGAGAGGCCTGGCGGATACCTTCTGGTTTGCATGAAGTTCATTCTATCTGTCAACCAATCGTCTTATGATCCCAATCCATTAATCAGGACGAGCTCTGGCTGTTCCTCCTTGGCAGGTACCTCCTCATTCTGTGCCATATACTCACACAATCCTCTGCCCTTAACAGTCTTGGTAGGCCTGACCTCGATGTCATACTCCAGGATCTTGGTAATTCAATTAGCCCTTTTTTCTGTGATCTCTCCTTCCATGATGTATTCACGCACACTAGAATGTGCGACATATACCAGAACTTTGTTGCGGGAAATTAGATGGCGGAATTTTTTAAGTCCCTTTACTATTGCAAAAGCCTGTCTTTCGATGAAGTTATAATTCACCTCATATTCCTTTAGCATTCAGGAATAGAACGCCATTGGATGCTCTCCCTTTCCTTCACTATCCTTTTGAGTCAGAACAGTAGCGATACTGGACTTGCTACTGAAGGCATACATTATAAAATCTTTGCATTGATCTGGATTAATCAGCACCGGGGCTGTGGAGATCGCTTCCTTGACCTTTTCAAAAGCCTCCCGAGCTTCTGTTGTCCACTTGAAAGCTTGATCCTTTTTCAGCATTAGGGTGATCGACCTAATTATTCCCGCAAAATCGGAAATAAATTTGCTGACGAAATTTACTTTGCCGAGAAAAGACTGGACACCTGTCTTATTTACCGGAAGAGGAAGCTCCTTAATAGCCTTTACTCGTTCGGGGTCAATTGAAATACCTTCTTTAGACACAACATGCCCTAACAGCTTACCCTGTGGTACTCCAAATACACACTTCTTTGGATTTAAGGAAACCTCGAACTCCTGGAATTTTTGAAAAACTAATTCCAAATGATCAAAATGATCATCTTTAGATTTAGAGAACACAGTAAGGTCATCCAAATAGATTAGAATAAACTTATTGATCAGTTCGCTGAATGCGATCCATAGCTCACTGGAAAGTTGCCCCTGCATTGGATAAACCAAAGGGCATTTTAGCATATGCAAATGTTCCCCACTTGGTGGTGAACGTAGTCTTGTGCTGATCTTCTTCTTTAACTCGAATCTGGTTATAGCCAGAGAGGCCATCAAGCAGAGAGAACATTTCCGATCCTGCGACAGTCTGGAGGATCGACTCCATAGAAGTCAATGGATAGTGATCTTTCAGAGATGCTTTATTGAGGTCTCGGAAGTCCACGCATAAGCGGATATCGCCATTCTTCTTTCTGACTCATACCAGGTTTGATACCCAAGTACTATGTTTAATTGGGAAGACAATACGTGAATCAATGAGCTTGGTTAGCTCTTGTGCCATTAGGGCCTCAACTTTAGGGTTGACTGGCCTCTGCTTCTATCGGACTGGTTTTGCACCTTCTATTAGTTCAATAGTGTGCTGAATGATGTCAGAATCGTAACCCTCCAGATCATCGTAGGACCAGGCCACTACTCCATATTTTTCGCAGAAACTGATAAGCCTTTCTCTATCTCATTGTGGGACATCTTTTTCGACCTGGAGATTCCTGTCATCGGAGACCCAAAGGTTTTCATAATCACTTTTATCTGCACGAACTTCCGCTTATCATTTCAGGCGTCATTACAATCGAAAAAATTCTCGAGAGTAACTAACCCTTTTAGAAGTTTATTTGACCTGAGCTGCATAATTTGTCCTTTATAGGCCTCAACAATCTTTGGTTGGAGTTGATCAGCAAATTCCCCTGAGTGCTGAATAAACGAGGCAATGTGCTTATCGCTCTCAAAGACTTGCCAACTCTGATCATTGTCGGGAATCGCTGGTCGAACAAGCACTCGCACTGATTATTTGTTCTGAAGCAAGTCGGAGACAGGATCAAAATGAGCACCGATCACCGCCATGTAATCTGCATCGCCATTCTGCGCTCGGGGAACGGTCAGGATGTTGAAAGCTTCAAAACCTTCAATAAGGTCCCAGATTCGATGCCGATAGGATCTCATTCGGACATTCTTCGCTGTAGAGATTCCCCGGACCTGATTAACTACCAGTTCAGAATCTTCGAACATAATCAATTGCTTAATACCCATTCGTTCTGCTAGGCTTAGGCCTTGGACTAACCCTTCATATTCAGCTTCATTGTTTGAACAGGCGAATTGGAATTGGAAAGACCTCAACAACTTTTCATTATGTGGAGATATTAGACATACCCCTGCTCCAACTCCAACTTTGCTTCTTGCTCCGTCAAAATATAATGTCCACAGCTCATTTGCTTGGTTATCGTCAGATTCTTTGGCAACCTTCGGAAGAACCCGGTCTTCATCATAAATCACATATGTGCCCAATCCGGTAGCATGATAATTCCTAAAAGGATCATTGTTTATGTGTTCGCTTAACAGAGCATCTTCCTTATCATTCTGGTCTCCACTTACCCTCTCTTCCTCTAGTAGTTTGACACTATACATGTCCTGCTTGGTGATAGAGGTATGTGCGGCCTCAAAATTGATCAAGGCCTCATCCGCTACGTGCTCGGAATGTAGAGCCTCCGATTATATCTTCATCTTTGCGCCATGCTTGGTCCTAAGTATTAGATGTGACCAATCTAAAGACAAATATCTGCCCACCTTTGAAGTAAATTCTCGGGATAGACAGAGACCGAACATAGGAGGAACATCCATGATCACCGTATCTTGCGGGACTGTGATACTTGGGCAGGCAAATAACATTAACGGAAGCGCTTTGATGACACCCACGGTATCAATCTTATTTCCATCCAGCTGCATTACCCCTTTCTTCATAGGTTCGTAGCTAAGTCCCAAGGCTTTGGCTATCAATTTTGGCATAACTGTTGTACTAGCGCCAGAATCAATCATAGCGTTGTGTAATAGCTTTTCCCCTACAATGAGAGTCAGGAAGAAGGGTTGAGGTTTTGGCCTACCTCCGCCTTCCGCATGGAATTCCTTCGCTTTGTCTACAAGAACCTTAGCTATTAGCATTTGATAAACCACCTCTGTACTGGTGGACGACTCTGTTGGTGCTGAGCAGATCTCTTGTTGAAGCGCCTTCTGTAGCATAGTTTTCTGTTCTGGGATAGCTAGAATGTCCCATAAAGACACATTAGCGGATGATTTCTTTAATTGTTCCACCACATTAAAAGGTGACGAGCTCGGAGATTTCTGTTCCTTTGCTCTTGTTATAATAATTTCCTTCTGTGATTGAGAAGGCGAAGAGACGGTCGAAGCGCCGAGAATTTGATTAGATACGCCTTTGCATTGCGGGCTATCTGAAAGTGAAACAACAGGCTCACCGGTGAATCTCCTCTTTGAGCGTGTGTTATAGTCGGACTGTTCCTGCGGCGTTTCGTCTGTGGATGTGTCATTGGAAAACACCATTTCCTCATCTTCCATCCATGAGAAGAACGCATGATCATGAACAATATCGAACTCTTGCTCTAAGGACATTCCTTGCATTTGCGCGGTAAGGACCGCATTCTCCATTGCCGAGGCATATATGTATTATCTATTTTCTGTTGCAGTACCTTGACTACGTTGCTCTGCTACCTTTTGTTGTAAGTTGTCACGCAGACAATTTCGGGGCATATGCGCATCGTTGCAAGGGAAGCACCATGGATTGATGTCATCAATAAGATTATTTTGTCCCGTGGTTAATTCTCTACTTGAGCTTGGCGATGCACCTGCTAGCGGCGTAGGCACCAGAACCATTTGGTTGGTAGTCGGCGCTGGTGGATTAGTGCGAGGCGCACTTTGATATTGATTTTGCTGATAAGTAGACTGCCCACCTTGATAGTTTTGATATGCGGGCCGTGGAGGAGTTGCTTGGTTCCACTTGAGAGTTGTTATGTCATTTGCCATAGTTCGCAACATCTCTTTGAGGTCGCCTATTTCATCCTTGGAAGAACCCGATGTAGAAGTCAAGCTTTCAGGAGTGGCTGCATAGGAGTACATCGACTGGGGAGTTGTTGCCGCACTAGTTAATGCAACCTCTTGTGTTGGGTTTGATATTTCAGGAAATATCGGGATAATAGGTTGAGGAGGAAACTTTCCACAATCTATCAAATGATTCTCAGCTTTGATAGCGGTGGCATAAGCATTTGGTAGAGTGGCTCCTCCCAAAGACTTAATCATCACAGAAATATCGGGATTAATGGACTTCAGATAAAATATGAATGCCAGTTCTGGAGTCTGGCGGATAGTCATAGGAATCCTCTGCCAATTTGAGTGAAATCGGGCATTGAAATCCGTCAGAACCTCCTGGGGCGCTCGTCTTATGATGGATAGCTGATAATATAACAAAGAACGATCTCCATCATTTGAGAACCTTTCATAGAATGGATCTCCGAGGTCATCCCAAGTGCGAATTGAATTCGGAGTCAGTGTTTGGTACCAATCCAGAGCCCTGCCTTTGAAGGACGCAGCGAGGAGCCTCAGGGCTACATTATGCGCTGTAATACCGTGTACCAGACATACATCCGCTACATCCTGCAAATGTTCTGTTGGCGTTTTTGTGTTGTCTCCGGCAAATTTGGGAAGAGCTTTCAGGGCCAAAACCGGGATAACACCCCAAACAGCGGGCGCTACCGGAGCTACCAGGGGACTTCTAGCATCCCATGCTACATAGTTTTTGTTCGCGGCCGGCAACATGGTGAGAGGAAAGGGGGGTGGGAATGGAACGGTTACTAACTGATTTGCGGCCTGGACTGTCCCTAGCGGAGGTATTAGTAAACCTGGGTTATTTGCAGTCTGGGATCTAGTTACAGGCCGATGGCTCATACACCCTTCTATAAGGCAATTTCATTAGTTCAGATCCCATCGGGCGTGCCAGAAAAAGTACGTGCCAGAAAAAGTACAAACTGTTGACGCCAAAAATTGACGAGGTAACAGTGCCTTATGGGAAACTCAGTTCAAGGGGGACCCCTTTGCGCCAAACTAAGTAACCTCCGGATTTTTAAAGAAGTCGACTTCTTCTATAATGGGTTTTGGAAAGGGAAAATAAAATGGATACAATGAAGGAAAGTCTAATCTAAAGCGATGCGCCAAAATCTGCTGATGGGCACGATAAATCAATGGTGTTATCACGTTCCAAAGCGTCAGAGACTTAAAACTATAGCATAAGCAATTCATTTATTGACATAAAATAGTATCGTATACACCCTTACTACTAAGAAGAGTCATTTAGACATGATTTAGATAAGCAAGCTTGTATTCAATATATAGAAGTCTTGTCAAATGAAATGCTTAAGACAATAAAAAACACAGTTTACAGTTTAATCAATACATGAAAAACAGAAAGGCCGAATAGTTGGCACAGTCTGAAAGTTTCTTGCAAATAAAACATATAAGAGAGGCCTGCGGTCTCTTGCTAAAATCAGTATCCTTTTTCTTAAATTCTCCCCCTTTTTTGTCGACAGAGAGAGTATATATAGCCGGAGAGAAAACTCCCACCGCTTTGGAGAGCCGTAACAAAAAAGATCCCACAATCTCCTGCAATGATGCCTGAATCAGAAGATTCCCAATGCCGTTACAATGGCAACGAGTTAGAGCACAACATCTGGTCGTCCTGGTGCAAGTGAATCCCTCGTAATGATGGCAGTGGTCCTAGCCAGGCCCGAGGCTACAAGTGTCATCCACCGCTTTAGAATTCATGAAGAGCGGCACCCAATAGCATAGTTTCCTTCACCGCCTATTGCCGCTTCGATGATCAGTGTAAGGCACGTGGTAGCCCGTCGCTGCCCGAATGAGAATTCCCCTTATTGCTGCCGAGAGATTGCGAAGAAGCAACACGTGTTCAAGGGGTTGAGGTCCTTCTTGATATGGAGAGAAAGCTGCATAAACCGGGTGCGAAAGACGCGGCAGCGCGCAGCCCGCAGGTGTTCACCTCTTGCAGTGGTTGAAAAGGTGCGAACGACCGCCACCTGGCGAAGGTAGGGCCCGCCAAAATAAAGAAGGTCATAAGCATTTCGTTCGCCTACTTATTTCATCCCCGCATGAAAAGTTTATGGCACACGCCAATACGTCCTCCCTCGACAATCCTTTTAGAAGCGACGGGCTTTCTACAACTAAGAGACCTCAAAGCAAAGAAATAAAACCTGCAAACGACACGTGGACGCCCAGCACAGCTCCTCAGGACCCGAAAAGGAAACCGCTACCCGAAGTTGCGAAGAAGAGATGCGCACAGCGGGAGATAAAAACTTGATGGAAAAACCCGAAGGGAGCTGTTTGAATATTTATTTTAACAATACTTATTGTAAAAGACTAGGGCATGAAGAACAACAATGTTATAAAAAGTAAATTGATGACTTAAATAATCTTCTTGAACAAAATAAAATTCAACTGCCTACATCTAGGAAAAGTGGTTCTTACTTTTCTCCATCCACATCATCTACATATTCAAAAAAGAATAAAGGTATGATACTCATTGCTCCTACAAACAACACATCACACAAATGGATTCTTGATTTTTGGGCATCACACCACATGGCTACATCCAAGGAATTATTTTCTATATTTGAGCCTTGTTCATTCCCATCAATATTGATGGCGAATAACACATATATGTCATCTTTTGGAAAGGGATCTATTGAAATTGGAGAAGGAACACTCAATGATGTACTTTATGTACCTTCCTTATCCAATAATCTCCTTTCCATTTATCAAAGTACACATAGTGGCATAGGAAAAATAGTTGAGTTCACACCACATTCTGTGATCATCAGATAATTGTAGAGTAGAGACATCATTGCCATGTGTCATGTTGATCATGATTCCAGATTACATTCATTTTCTTCCTTTGGCTCTCCCAAATTTGACGATGGTTTGAGTATAGATGACATTGATACCTTCAGCATGCATAAGAAGATACAGTTTGGCTATTTGAACCTTGGAGTACCATCCTCCTCATTGGTTCCTTCACCTTACATTGATATCACATCTCCTTTATATTTTGCTTCTTTAGTATTGAGCATTCCTACATCATTAGTTTCTCATGATTCAAGGCAATAGGATATTCATAGTTATGTTTCCACTAAATTTGATTGGGATGATTACTTACATGGAATATCAAAATTGTTTAGTGAATCCCATTTTACAGAGTTCGTAGGAACCTTTGATGACAACCACATCAACGTTGTTGTCAATCCATCTACATCTTCGATTTGTGTTCTACATTAGCCTTCACATGGAGCATTTGAGCAACTTTCAGAGATTTCACCATTGTCTTTGGATTTTGTGAATCATTTAGAGACTTCTATTCTTCTCACATGGGAATATTTCATGTAACTTTTAGAGATCTTGTGCACCATTGCAGTTCATCTTCTTTCACAAGGAAGAAATATTGTTTAACATTTGAGGATCAAATTTTGCATTCTTATTTGAGTATCACTCAACACTGTAGGTTATATGTTCTTATGGGGGGGCTCCATATTCTCTCTTTTTCTCTCCTATAATGGGAATATTTCATGTACTTATGTGATAAAAGTAATCCTTGGGGGTCATAATGAGTCCTTCTTCTATCTTTTTCACTTGTACATTTTATTTCATTGCATCATTTCTCTTTTGGAGAGGGGATTTTATTTATCACTAGGTTTCTCTCCTTTATTCCACTTTATGAGATATTTGTACATGATTACCTAACATGGCCTTGTAGTTGGGACTCATCATCAGTGCATGCACTTAAGGGAAGTGTTAGTGTAAATAGAGTCATTATTTACCTAGTTAGCTAATCACCTTTCTAGGATTAACCTTTTCACAGAGTCATTATTTACTTACTTAGTTAATCACCTTTTTAGGATTGACCTTTTCACACTCATAGCTTAAGTTTACGTAGGTTCTTTTGCTTTTGTCTCACTTCATAGCATTGATACATGTGTCCTCATCACTTGAGTCACCTATTTGACACTTTCTCACACACTTTTCAAGCAAGCTCACAAGTGTTGCACATGTGGAGGGGCAATCAGTCATCGTCTCTTACCTTCTCACCTCATCTACCTTTCCTATATAAGAAAGGATAATCATTGTATTTACACACTCTTCATTTTGTATATTGACAGATATACTATTGTGCTCATATTTTCACTTGTGGAAGGTTATAAATTTGAGCTCTTTGATCTTGGCATTCCCCATCAAGGAGTACCTTAGTCAATTTTTTCTATAATAACTTCTTTAAGTATGACACCTTTTCACATGTTGTACAGAAGACCTTGTAGAACTCCCTTAAGTTGGGATTTCATTGAGGATAGATTTGATATTAGTCCAGAGTTGGTTTAGGATATGGTGCAACATGTAGTATCAATTAGGAAACATCTTCAAAAGGAACATGATCACTAAAATAAATATGCCAATTCCATGAGATTGGATCAAAGTTTCTCAATTGGAAACAAGGTATTTTTGAGAGTGTGGACATAGAAAAGTCAAATTTGTTATGGAAAGGGCTCTAAGCTTGCACCACAATTTGTAGGTCCTTTTGAGATTTTGGAGTGGATAGGTCTTGTAGCTTATCATCAAGCCTTTTCACCTAGCTTGTTGCACATACATGATGTATTTCATGTTTATGTTTTGAGACGTTCTGTGCACAATGAGAATCGTGCATTAAATTAGGGTTCCTTATAGGTGGAGTTGAACATGCAACTAATGTTGCAACCCATTCATATTTTGGCTCATTAGATGCTAGCCCTTCAAGGGTGAGAGTTGGAGTAGGTCAAGGTCCAATGGGACTGCTATAATGAGATTATTGCTTCATCAGAGGATGCTACATAATTGAGGGCACTTTATCTTCACATCCTTGAGGAATTCCAAGAGAAAGGCCATTCCTTGGGGGGGGGGGGGATGTGAGGCCCACCCTTTGGTGACCTTGACATTTACATTATTTTACCTATTATCATTTTGACACCTTATATTTATTGCTCATTATTATGATGTTGAATATTTGATGATGATTTGGATTATTATAATAATTCTAATTATGCTTATAATGATGTTAATATGATTGATGGTTAATTAGGTGATGTAGTTTAAACATGTTTAATAAGAATTGCTTAATTAATGTTTGATTCCTAAGATAAATTATGTTATACTATGCTTGTTAATTATCAAGTGTTCTATTAATGAATTTCTCTATATACATGTCATACTTTAGATTCATGAGAATTATGTTTAAATAGAATCAAAATATTATTAGGTGTTATTATGATGTTTCATTGAGCTTCTAGCGAATTTGATTACTAATCGCATGTATGATTGTGTATTCAGATTAATTTGTGTTGCTTCAGTTATTATTATCATTTAGATGTATTAATTGTGCAATCGAGTATGTAGGTAGCTTTCATGGCCAATTTGAAAATTTGGAGGTCTTATAAAAAACCTCAATGTGAATTAGTCTAGCGATGCTTAACTATAGTTCATATGGATGGACTAATGTCTCTATTTATTTATAAATGTTGTAATGTGAAATGTTGGGTGCTAGTTATTAATTTCGATGTGTCCTAAAGTTGGTTTGGCTAGTTTGTGAGATGATTTGGCATCCTTTTTGTCAAAGTTTGGATTTTCTTGTTGGCAATTTTTTAAAAGGTCTATAAATGTCATTTTCTACAACTTTTTGGTGTTTTCAAGGTCCTAATACCTATGGATTAGGTACTTTTTGGGCTACTCATCTTTGGATTTAGCCAAGATATGACCTGCCTTGGGAAGGGAGTGATGAAAATAGGGTTTGTTAAGGTGGGATGGTTAACTTTTCACAGTCCCATACCCATTCTCCAAGGTTCATGTATGAGCTGGGGAAGTCCCCAAGCTCTCACACATGTGTGAGCACACCTTAGAAAAAAATTCATGGAAAGAGTGTTCAAGTATAACCCACTTCCCACTATCTCACACATATGGGAGCAATGTGGGGAGATGTTCTCTTAGGAGTGAATGAGAAGGTGACAAGTGTCAACTTCCCATTGAAGGAATTTGAAATTTGAATTCATATTTAACATCCTTTTGAGGGTGAAGGAAGGGATTTTTGTTTGTTTTTCATTTTGGCTCGAGTATTGAGAGAGAGAGAAGTAGTTTGTTGATGAACTTAGATTTTGGTGGATACTTGGAGTGGATTCCTTGGAGGTCTTCATCAAGCACTCATAAAATCCTTAGAAAGCATGAAGACCTAGGCTCCCAAGGTTTCTTTTCTTATCTTTCTTTTTTTATTGTTTGCCTAGATGCATGTAAATAAATTTTTGTGTGTTAATGCCTTTGTGTATTATTTTCCCTTCATGTGTTTTGTGTTGTGTTGGGAAGGGTAGTGATTGGTTATGTTCTCCCATTTAATGAGAGAAATCTGAATGAGGGGTAAAGAGATGTTGGACCCTTTATGGGGAAATGCTTCTTCCTTTGAGAAGAAGAAGCTTAGTATGAGTACCCTTATGATATTGGTATTATTGGATTAGAGAAGGGTGAGGTTATTTTGGTATGAATATGTGAAAGAAGGAAGAGAAATGGAAGCATTATATTTATCTATTTAATTTATCCCCATTATGAAGAGTTTCCCCTCATCTCCCTCTATTTTGAATCTTGAGGAAGATTCACGTTTGTAAATCCCTTGGGTTTTGTAGCTGTGTTTGTTTGAGTCTTGTGTTAAACAAATATGTCTAGGTTTGTTTATTTCCTTGTGTGTGTGCTGCTTGAGCTTTTTGGAATGCCTCCTAGCTTAAGGGTGGGCTTGAGAGCAAGCCCTACATTTGGAATTTGAACTCCCACTAGTCATATGGAAGAATTTTTTTGTGTAGGTTGGATGGATTTATTGGAAATCACATTGCGTTCAAAATAACTATTCACCTCTTTTTGTAAATATTTGTTGGGAGAAAGTTGTGGAAAGTACTCTTTAAGGGTTTCTTATATTATATATTCAATTCCAGGTATTATATAGATTAATATAGCTATTTTAATTGGGTAATGAAATAAACATAATCAAAACAAATCAAAATGGAGAAATAAATTGAGAGAAAATAAAATAAATTATAAATTGAATGATAATAAGTATGTTTACCTTTTCCCCAAGGTTTAGCTCGAGCAGTGCGACTACTAGCTCTAAGTGTGTAGTAGCTTTCCCACTCGAGTTCAAATTCCATTAACCTTATTGGTCAAGATTGGGGGCATCCTAGTGTATGCCTAGGGTTTATAGGGGCTCTCCTTGTTGATTTTCGCATTCATTCGTATGGTGTCTAGGCCAAGGTGATCCAAATCGTTGGGCTATTGATTCCCCCATATAACAAAGAAAAAGTATGTTTATCTTGGAATGAGGAGCCTTGAACTCCTTGCTTTCTTTCCACTTGCAAACCCTTAAGTGAAAAATAAGAGTTGTGAGAGCCCTTTTCAAAAGCTTGAGATTAGGGTTTTTAAAAGTGCTCTATAATGTTTAGCCCCTTAAGTGGGTTTACAACCAATTAATTTCCCCTAAGTAAAATTTTGCTTTAACACTTTATTTAACAAAGGAATCCTAGACTGGATGATAAATTAATTTAATTTCATCTGGTTATAGTGCAAACCTTAGGAGAGGTGGTTAATTAATTAAGGTTGAAGAAATTGAAGCTATATGTAGGCTTGATAATAGTGTTTAAAGATATTTTAATTTGTGATGATTTAATTATTTTCTTAAAGTCAATTTGGAATGATTCTCTTCTAGAATCGGTGGGAGAGGCTCTTGGGGATTTTTTGTTCGTTGACGAAGAATCTTCTGATATCTTTCATTCCACATTTGCTCGAATACTTGTAGAAATTGATGTTACAAATGGACTTCCTGCTGAGGTTTCATTAGAATGCTCCAAGGGGACTTGGGTCCAATCACTGGATTATGAAGGAATACCTTTCCGTTGTAGAAGATGCTTTAAAACTGGACATGCTACTGCTCAATGTGGATTTGAGAAAAAAATACATATGGCAACTTGGTGGAATGGCGCTTCTCACCTTCATTATACGGTTGAGAAGAAATCTGATAAAATATTGAGCTTTTCAGAGGCGGGTGCCTCTGAGTCACAGACTTGTGGTGCTTCCCCTTTGGATGCTCCTTCGAGGGGGGCTAATACTTCCACTCGTAATGAGCTAAGGTCAAGGTCTCCGAATGATGGAGACGCTTCTACTCCTACTCAAGGCAGCTTGTTAGAAAAATCCTTGTCTGCACAAACGATCAATGAAGATTCTCCCAAGGCTGCAAAGGTACAAACCCAGGAAAGTAGCGTGCTGGCTTGGCAGGCTAAGGCAGCACAAGTGGAAGAAGGTTGGATTACAGTAACAGGGAAAAAATCAAAACCCTCCGGGCCTTCCTTCGATATGATGCTTCATTCCCACAAGAGTAATTCTAAGTCTAAATCTTGATGCTCTTGGTTTGGGAGCTAGGTTTTTGGGTGCTTTAGGATGTCCTTTCGGCAGCCTGGCTTTTTTCTGAATTGTAAAGGGTTACAGATCCCTTCAAAATCTGCTTATCCCTAATATCAAAAACAAGTTATTTTTTTTTATAATGAATATTTAGTTAAGAATTCATAAATTAATTTCAAAATTTTATCCTTTGAGAGATTTAAGTGAAAGGGGTTTGGATAAAATTATATTTATTTTTGTTTGGTTTAGTTAAATTAAATGTGAAACAATCTATGATTTGATTTTTAGTTGAAGCAAATGGTTGACATAGTGTAGTATTGCAATTAGTTCATAAAGTGAGGATTAAATATTAAGTTGGGGTGTTAAGCACAATTTGATGAAATGATAGTTAAAATTTACAAATGTTTATTTATTTAAGCACAATTAACCTAGTTAAGATTTAGTTAAACCTACGAGCTAGATCTTGCCTTGGAGGCTTGACCACCTCGCTTTCTCATAGTAATTATAAAAGGGATGAGCCCTTGTGAGGTCCTCCCTTGAGGTGTCTCGCATAGAGACACCAAACTCTAATTAGGTTAATCACCATTGCAAGGTGTGTGGAAAGGGTTCTAAAATATCCACTCACATCATTTTTCCTTCCCTCGTTCTTGGGTGGTGTGCTTGTGATGATGTTGCACATGCAACATCAACAAGTTCATTCATTATTCTATCATTTTGAGCATGGTCGATGTGGTAAGTTAGTGATTTAGCGAAAAAATTGTTAGTTGTGTTTCATGTCCTTGTGTAAAATTTAGGTATGACATAAATTTTTAGAGGGACATACATATATCAAAGGACATCACTAATATCTGAAGGATTTGAATTCCTATAGAGAGGGAGATGAAAAATATATCCAAGGAGATGCTTAGTGATAATTTTAGGGATTTTAATTTCTATAAGGACGATTAAGTAAGGATTGGAGATCAAATTTTTGGCAACCTTATCTATGCAATGACTTCTTTAGTTTCCTTAATAAACATGCATCTTCTTATTATTAAAATATTTAGAGTTCTACCATTACCCAAATTAACACAAGATACATCTAAATAACCAATAACACCATTCTAGATTCCCCAAGCATTGCAAATTCAAGGTGGGGTTTTAATCACTTCAATGTCTTAGTTTTTCTTTCTATCTCAAACTCATATCAAACCTTCTTTATCTTGTTCCTCCTCTAGAACCCCTTTGTTTTTTGTGTCAAGACTTCTTCTCTATGTTCCCCCTCCTTTTGTCTACTAATGTAAGACTAATTTATATATTGATTTTCCATCCTTTAATCTTTTGAGTATCATTGGCATTCCATATTCCTCCATTTCTCATATTGAAACCATTCTAACACTATTTAGATACATTTACATAATATTCTTAACCATCACATGTAAAATGACTTGTAACTCAATGGAACCCTTTGTTAAATTATTTATATTCCTAGTAGCCTCAAGCTTTTGTCATGTGAAACTTTATGTTTAATACCTTTTGAGACTTCAAAATCCCAAGTCACCAAAATCCCTTTGTTTGTATTCATTAATATCCTAATAGGCCAAAAGTATGATAGATCCCTGGCTAGAAGGGACACTATCTGGAAACCTCTGGACCGTGGTTGGTATAAACTTAATTTTGATGGGGCAACCAAAGGCAACCCGGGCAAAGCTAGCATAGGAGGTGTTATCAGAGATTACAAGAGAAATTTTGTGGCTGGTTACTCAGGGGGGATTGACATCTAATCTTCTATGATTATGGAAGCTAAAGCGCTGCTAAAGGGCATCCAGTTAGTTGTTACTATGGGGATTGAGAACCTACATATCGAAGATGATTCTAAATCTATCATTGATGTTGTTAACTTTGACAGATTACTGGGGTGGAGTACTAAAGACATTTTATTAGACATAAAGTTTTTTGTGTCTAAGTTGAATTTGAAGATTGCTACCCACATTTACCGAGAGGGTAATCAAGTGGTTGATGCTTTAGCTAACTTTGGCACACATTGGAAAATATCCAAGTGCTAGCGTAATTTGGGGAACCTACTGCCAAGTATTCAAGGTTTAATCCTTAAGGAGCAAAGCTCTTATTTAATCCATGATAATAACTAAATATGTGATTTTATGGGCTTTATGGGGGTCCACATTCTTGTCTTATGGGCTATGTGGACAAGTGTGAATGATGAGGTGTCTTACAAGTGACAAAATTTGAATAATGGGGCGAAGTCAGTTTTTAAAAAGGCCATTATGAGGAATTATGGAGAGTACTTTATGATTAAGGCCAAGCTGGGTCATACCTTAATCTCCTTTTGGGGATTGCGCTAAGCTATTGTATATCCATGAAGTTTTTTTTATTTTAATTTTGATGTGACAAATAATTACGAGGTAAAGCTTTTAATTGGTCCTATCTTTTTCGCTAATTTTCCTCCTTTACTAAAGGCCGAGATCTTAGGATTATCTAAATTTGGCCCCGCGGCCATCTTACTTTGGTTTTTGTGCAATAACAACATGGAAGGAAAACCTTCCATTCCCATCATGTCCTGCTTACCTAGCCGCAAGTGTTTGAAAATTTTCATTAATGAGATTGCCAAAATTGCCTTTAGGGATTTAACTCCTCAAGCGTGTGTTTTGCACATTGCTTTGATTGCCCAAGGTTGCATTGTTTGGCTTAAAATCTTAAGTGTGTGGGCAACCGATCACTTAACCAATTCCTCTAACCTTTTGCTCTCACAGGTTTTTTGGTTCTTCTATGTGTAGAGCAACAACATGGGTGGCGATAGGGTGAGAACAGAGCCCGACAACTGTGGCGAATTTCGCAAGGATTCGTTGGTGTGGCACATTTGTGTTGAAGGTGAGTTAGTGCCTCTAATGAAAAGTTTGGTGGGTCACGACCCTAGTTTATCTGCGCAGTTTGCAAATTCTTGAAAAAATAGAAGGGTTACCATGGGTGGTATTCCCTTCGAAGTGAATGAGGAGGTGATTGAGCAGGTGACGGGGCTACTGTGTACTGGTAAGAAGTACCCGAAGCATACTAAGGCCCAAGATAATGAAAGCCTGAATGCCTTCTTTGTGGGTAATGAAAAACCAGTTCGTAACCAATCAGGGTTTGAGAGAGGCTCTCCCACAACCTTGGGACCAGGTCTGCCTCACCTTAATGAAGTACATGACCCTTGAAGGTAGATACAAAACCTACTATTTCTATCACTTCCCTCTTTTAAATCACCTCCGACACAAAATTTTGTTAAGCTTTCATTTTTTCTTTCTTAAGGATTTAGAGAGCTCTGTTGAAAAATGTATTGAAGTTGTTGGCCAAAACCCTAAGGATACTCCTCCCCTGCCACTCCACCAAGGCCTCATTTTGAGGCTCTACCACTTCCATCTTGCGTTATGCCTGCCCAAACCCATTTCTGATGTTTGTGTTGAGGAAATTGAACCCCCTGTTGTGGCCAATATCTCCTCGGCTGAGTCCAAAGGTCCTATCAGAAAAACCCCTCTGGTTACCACTGAAACTCATAAGCCTAAACCTATTGCCAAGAAGTTTAAGGGGAGTGCAGGGATTGCCCAGACTAGTCTCTATGAGCTTAAGTTGGCCCCTGCCAAGTCTGTCAGCAAACCTACCCCTAAAAAGAAAGTTAAGGATAAGGGGAAGGGTTTGATGGAGCCTCCGGCCATGGACAACAGATGAAAGAATGTTGTGGGTAGGGACTCTAAGGGGGACACGGTGGTCACTACTACGGTGGAGACTGGTGGTGAAAATCCTATCATCAGGATGTCTGGTAAACTGGCTAAAAATAACAAGAAAGTGCAGGTTAATGACATGGAAATGGATGAGGAGCGGTCTGGCAACAAAGGTTACAAGGATGAGGAGGAGTCTGGGGATGGTAAGGAGGAGTATGTTGTAGGGCCCCACACCATTTCAGATTTTAGCAAAGTGCATAAGGAGAACTCGGCTTCCCAGTCCTCAGACCCTCTTGATGTGGAGTGAGCTAATATTGAGAAGATTGCGGATTATGGGGAGGAGCTCTGTGTGCTGTAGGAAAGAATGGGAAAGATGGATAAAAAATTCAATGGCTTGACTTGTTTCACTGTCAAGTTGGTCCACTGTGTTACCAACACCTTTTTTGTTGTGATGAAGGACGAAATAGACAAGAAGAATGCCGAAGAAGGCCTGAAATGGGTTGGGGATGATGTTAATTACCTTTCTCAGAACTAGGAAAATGCCAGTTAATCTGTTATTATTGTGTTGTATGTATGTTGGCTGTAAGTCCGTTGTGTATGTTTTTTGGCTTAGTTTATAATATTTTTTGGATTTGATCTTTTTTTGCCCTTATAGCTCTCCGTGTAAAGACTACAACACCTTGTAAATGCTGCGTACCATATCAAAAACATATGTCTCAACAATGACTTGAGCCGTGTTTTAGGCTCAAATCTCACACTATATGTAGCCTATCGACTAATTATAAATGGGGGATTATGTATGTTTAGTTCTCTAATTGGTAGTTCGTTGTGATCTCTCATAATTTTGAGAGACAGAGAATGATTGCGCGGAGAGTTTGGGAGTTTTTCGTTCACAGAAATAAATGGATTTAAAACAACAATGGAAGGCTGATGTAGATTGAATAAAAATGCAGATTTCCAGTGCTCTTCTTATAAGCGGACAATGCCAATGCCATTGGCCGCTGGTCACAATCTCAATCTCACAGCAATGTGTAAAGAGGGTCGGTTGAAAGAGGCGCTTCACAGTCTGCTGACGACACACAATCCCCCTGTAAAAACCTCTACATATCTTCAGCTATTGCAAAGCTGCATTTCCAAGAAAACCCTTGCAGAGGGTAAGCAAATCCACTCCCACATCAATGAGAGGGAATTTGAGTTTGCCACACACAAGTTTTTACAGAACACCCTTATACGCATGTATGACAACTGCGGAAGCTTAGTTGATGCACGCAAAGTGTTTGACCAAATGACTGAACACGACACCTTCTCATGGAACATCATAATTGCAGCTTACAGAAGACATGGGTATCCTTACGAGGCATTGACAGTGTTTCAAAAAATGCAACCAACAGGTGTCCAACCTGATCAGTTCACTTTTGCCAGCATACTCCCTGCATGTGCCAAAATGAACGCTTTGGAACAGGGTGTGGCGATACATCAAAGAATAATTGATAGTGGATTTTTGTCAGATGGTGTAGTTGCAAATGCGCTGGTAGATATGTATGCAAAATGTGGAAGTATACAGAAAGCACGTGAGTTGTTTGAGAAAATGTCTCAAAAAAATGTGGTCTCATGGAATGCAATGATTGCAGGATATACACAAAACGGTGTTCTTGCCGAGGCTGTGAGGCTTTTTGAAAAGATGCCTCAAAGAGATGTTGTTTCATGGAATGCGATGATTACAGGATATGCACAAAATGGGTTTGTTGAAGAGGCCTTGGAAACTTTTAAGAAAATGCAATCGGCAGGTGTAAAACCCATCTCTACAACCTTTGGCAGCGTCCTTACGGCCTGTGCCAAAATGGAAGCTTTAGAACAGGGTATGGAAATACACCAAAACATAATGAAAAGGGGATTTTTATCAGTTGTTTTAGTTATAAATGCCTTGGTAGATATGTATGCAAAATGTGGAAGCATACACAAGGCATGTGAACTGTTTGACACAATGACTCAAAGAGATGTCATCTCATGGACTTCACTGATTACAGGATACGTACAAAATGGAGTTATTGAAAAGGCCTTGGAATCTTTTAAGCAAATGCAGTTCACAGGTGTAAAGCCAAACTCCACAACCTTCGCAAGCATCCTTCCAGCCTGTGCCAAAATGGGAGCTTTAGAACAGGGTATGGGTATCTATCGAAGCATAGTGGAAAGGGGTATTTTGTCAGATGTTGTAGTTGCAAATGCCCTGGTAGATATGTATGGAAAATGTGGTAGCATGCACAAGGCATGCAATCTGTTTGACAAAATGCTTCAAAAAAATGTGATCACATGGACTGCAATGATTGCAGGATACGCACAAAATGGGCTTGTCGAAAAGGCATTAGAAACTTTTAAGCAAATGCAATTGGCAGGTGTTAAGCCAAACTCCACAACCTTTGCAAGCATGCTCCCAGCCTGTGGCAAAATGGGAGCAATAGAACAGGGTATGGACATCCATCAAAGTATAATGGAAAGAGGTTTTTTGTCAGATGTTGTAGTTGCAAATGCTCTGATTGATATGTATGCAAAATGTGGAAGCATAAATAAGGCACGTGACCTTTTTGACAAAATGCCTCAAAAAAATGTAGTATCATGGAATGCAGTGATTTCAGGATATGCGCAAAATGGGTTTGTTGAAAAGGCTCTGGAAACATTTAAGCAAATGCAATCGGCAGGTGTAAAGCCAGACTCCACAACCTTTGTCACCATCCTCCCAGCATGTGCCAAAATGGGAACTTTAGAACAGGGCATGGACATCCATCAAAGTATAATGGAAATGGACATATTGTCAGATGTTGCAGTTGCAAATGCCCTAATAGATATGTATGCAAAATGTGCAAGCATACAGAAGGCACGTGAACTGTTTGATAAAATGCCTCAAAGGAATGTGATCTCATGGACTGCAATGATTGCAGGATATGCACAAAATGGCTTTTGCAAGGATGCTCTTAGTCTTTTTGAATTAATGAAGCTCTCTAGACCTACCCTGACCATGTAAGCTTCAGTTGTCTTTTATTGGCATGCAGTCATGCAGGTTTAGTGGATGAGGGATGTAAATACTTCAATCTCATTAATGACTCCTATTGGATTACACCTACAATTGATCATTATGTGTGCATGGTTGACCTTCTTGCTCGTGCTGGCTATCTTGAGGAAACTCTAAACTTCATCATCAAAATGCCAATCAAACCTGTGGTAGTTGTATGGTTGTGTTTGCTTGGTACCTGTAGAGCACATAAGAATATAAGGTTGCGAGTATTTACAGCAACTCTTCTTTTTGAGTTGGATCCTAAAAATACTGCTACTTATATTCTTTTATCTAACATCTACGCAGAAATGGGTGACTGGGATGGGTTTCAAATGGTAAGAAGATTAATGAAAGATAGAGGCATTAAAAAGATACCTGGATGTAGTTGGATTGAAATCCATAAAGTGGTACATGTTTTTTGTATAGGAGACAAATCGCACCCTCAGACGTAGGAAATCTATGCAAATTTGGAAAATTGTCTGGGAGATGAAGGCCGCAAGGTATTTTCCAAGACATGCTGAATGGTGCAGAGGAGGAAGAATACAGAATTCTTCCTCCATCACCATGGTGAAAAGTAGGCAATTGCATCTGGATTGGGAAACACACGCTCGGGAACAACTTTGAGTCATCAAGTACCTCGACTACCACTCTGCAACCATATTTATGTCCATGATTGTTGTGATAGTGAACCGGTTCCTCGTTTAAATCAAGTACAATGTCCTTGTGGAGATTACTGGTGATGCTAAGTGAAGTAAATCCATAATGCAATGCTTGGAGATGATAGGAAGATTATCTCTTGATAGTTCTTTAGTCCAACCTTAATACATATCTTGTGCCAATGTCAGGTCTTCGATTTGAGATTAAATTACATATATCAGATTATGTGCACAAATTTATTTAGCCAATAGGCTATATTTTGTACCAGCTTTCATCCGGAATGTTGTCTCAAGCCTGAATGTGGCCTCACACCGGAAACTTTCCTCGTGGACAGCTGGCTTTTTTCAGGTAAATTGGATTTTTCCTGCCAAGGACTCAATCCTTGTCTCTTCTAAGAGCATTCAATGCAGTGTTCTGTAACCCTACTTTTTACCCCTGCTGGCAGCCATCCGTATACTCAGCTCATCGTTGGCTAAAACTATCTGATTTACCTTGCTTAACCTGCTGTGCAGCTACTTAGTGCATTTATTATTGATTACTGCCAATGTTTCCTATAAATATGCTCGAACCTGTAAGGCCACTTCCAAACCATTTGCATTGGACAGCACATACAAGAATACATATATACTTGACAAATACAAACATACTGGTATATTTGCTGTTTGTTGCTTATCCATTGTTTTACTCGGTTAATTTGTTTACTTCTGTTTTACTGTTTTGCTACTGAGTTATGCAGATTTTGAGAATAGCTATTTGGTGCATTGGTAATACAAAATTTTGGGAACTTTTTCTTTTGCCGACTTACTTGGTCTTCAATCTAGGACCTTCCACTTTGCATTCTGATGTGTGCTGCTGCTTCCCAATACTCGTGCATATGAGAATCCCTGCCCAGATGGTTGTGCTTATACTGAAGGATGTAGATGCCCTACCCCTCTCTGGATTTGAACCTGTGGCTCCAGGCTGTAAACACAGGATCTTGACAGTTAAGCCCCTTTAGGTGTACACCCTCAAGCAGGTTCTAGCCGCACATAGGAATATGCATAGAACAAGCAGGTTCTAGTAGAACATGAGCAAGGCCTTAAGAAACCCATTTATAGTCAGGGAATCCTCTTTACTCCTACCAGTCAAATTCGTACCTTAATCCATTCACTTAGCATGCCAAGGGAGGGCTAATCCAAGGCCATTTTTGCAGCTTCATCATCCTCTTGTATAAGTTGGGCGACTTTGGAAGGTCAAGAATGTCCACATAATCCCTACTCTGTTTTTTATGCATACTCCAGGGGGTTAAATAGGGAGAGTCTTTGCAAACTGGTCCAACACCTTGATAGATTCCCTTAATTTATAAAACTTTAAAGATCTAACAAGAGGATAACATCCTCTTTCTGTCCTTAGCCAAAACAGGGGAGTGCCAATCCTATGTTCCACCGTTTACCAACAACATTGGTAGTAGTCTTCCACTTTCTTGACGGTGCAGGCTTTTAAACAACTTGCCAAGATGCCATTTGACCTTCTTAGCAATACCTTTGTGCAGTTGTTTTCTTTGAATCACTTTACATGCTTTGATAGCTTTAAATGGTAGTGCAGGGTAATTGTGCCTTGATAGCTTCAAATATTATTGCATTTTAACTAATTCACCAACACTAATCTAGAAATAGTTTTTCAGCCTCCAATTATTAGAAATTATTGTTACTTTTTACAATGTCCTACACTTCAATAGAATTGATCCCATAAGAAGAAACTCTCTCTTCTTCCTTTTTTCTTGGATAATTTTCTATGTAAGTCTTCTCACTATGATATTCGAATTATTTTTTGTAGCTTGTAGTGAAGAGGAGTATAGCAGGTGACTGATTCTTGAAGATAGTTGTTTTCTCCTCAGGCAGAAAAATCACTGCCTTTAACTGAGTGTAAGTGTGTTAAGGCCTTACACATTTGCCAGAAGTAACTTGATCTTTATTTTTAGTTAAGAATCATCTATAAAGTTGTTTGCTCTTATTTTAGAATTATGTTGTTTGGTATCTAATGAAGAAAATAATGCACAATATAAGTTCAACATAGAAGCTGCGATCTAAACAGGGATGCAAATCCTTATACATCTCTTGAAGTTTTAAATTTTGTGCCCATTTGGCAAAAGTAAACAACCATAGAGTTTCCTGATGGGGGGACGTGGGGACGGGTTTTGGGGACGGGGGGACCAAGGGCCTAAGTTTGGGGACAACGAGGGAACGGTGGCAGGGTGCTGAAATACATATAGTGCTTAAAAAAATAGTTATAAAACGATGTATAAATATAAGAATTATACATCTTGGAGACAACTAGGAGTCTCCTAGACGTCTTGAGGACACCCTGACGCCCTCAAAGTCCTAGCGGCATCTTGGAGATTGCGACGCTTGTGGTGGGATGGTGGCACTAGTGGTGGGCTGGTGGGGGGACGCCCCCCCCCAAGTCCCCAAGTCTCCGAGACAGGGACATCTAGGAAATGCAGGGTTTTTAGGGGGGGATGCATCCCTGTGGAACACTGAAATAAAGTTGTTTTCTCCTTTGTTGAAACAAGTTTAAAGCAAATAGATGTTTAAATAAAGACTCTCCTTTTGCTCTTTGTTTTGGCATGATATCTTTTTGGAAATCTTGTCACACATACAGATTTGACTTAGCGTTTATTATTTTCCCTTTCTCATCTATTCTCACCATCTCACAAGATAAAAGTTGGAATAAAGTCTATGTAGAGCATCAGGTTCACAGATTGGTCATTTATGTTTGGGAATTTGAGATATCACTCACTTTTACCTTTTTTGGGCATTGTTCCTTGTTTACATGCTTGAAACCTATGTTCTTTAATTGTGTGTTTTACTTTGTTATTATTCTTATATGACATGTAAAAGGTTTATGAGTTTTAAATTTTATTTAGGGATTTAGTTCTTTTATTATTTGCTTTTAATGCTCCTGATAGCATATGTTAAGGTAGTTTAAGTGCCAATGTTTTCTAAGGAAATAAGGGTTTTGTTTTCCATACCGGTTAATGCCATCATAACCATATTTAAGGGGTTTTAAACTTGTGCTATTTTAACTATAATTGCACTTCATACTGGTTCATCTAATCATATATGTTGAGGGTATTTGGGTTTTGACATTTACTATTAGCCTGTTTTTGGGTTTCTAATAGCTTTTGGGGAAGGGGCTAAAATTTTGTAGTATACATGTAAGCTTTTTTTTTCCAATCGGTAGTGTTCATCTAGTCTTTAAGTTTTTGGATTTTTTGTTTCCAAACCTCCAAAATTTTATGGGGGTTTTAGATGGAGTCTCTAGGCTTCTGACTATAGGCTTTTGAACTTTTTAGAAGCTCTTCTTGGGAAGATACAAGAATCGACTTCTGTGGAACTGCTAGGTGAGAGTGATTGAGTGAAAGCTGTGAGCATATGACAATATTCACATCTTTGAATTCTCTCATTCTATTTGTGAGAAAAAAAAAAATTGTTGACTAAGTTTTGAAGGATCAAACAAAGAATTAAATGGTCTATATTCTAAAAACAAGGGCTCAATTGATCTTATAATGCCCAGTTTTGTGTAGCTACGCTCCTCACCCATTGGGGTTGGCTTGGTATGTGTTTCTTGTTTCACATGGTTCATAAATACACTCAACTACAACTTCATTGACAAACCCTTTTCCAACTAACAGACCTCTCATCTAACTATCACTACTCATTATT
>VDFB02072813.1:0-11781 GCA_007258455.2 Sequoia sempervirens
ATGTAGCAATTGTTTTGTTGCTTTTGTCAAGTTTCATTAACCAAGCTATTTACTGGGTTGAATAAAGTTGTGTTATGATCCTTCATCTCTTTAAAATAATTAGAAAATATTAGCAAGATTAAGAAGGGGAGAAAACTAAACTCCTTCAAAATAGGGGTAGTTGTGGGTTTGTTGGTTTTCTTTGTATACTATATACTTAGTTCCTCTAGGATAAATAAGTCACTTTAGATCATTTTATTAGTTGTGTATCCTAACTAATATAGAGTAAGCTTTTTCATTTTAATTGACTAATACATAATAGTTTATGTGTTGAAAGAATTGTTTCCATTCTTTGTAGTTTTTACATTGGAATACAAATCATATTTAATTTCATGCCAATATGCTTCTTTCATAAAGATATTTGTTTGAAATAAGTGCTTCATAACCCATCTAATCAAATCATAATTAACCTATCAAAAAGGCAATAGGAATTTTCTAAAGAAAAGAACAATTGACCCAATCAAAAGTGTATGGCCTTCGAAGAAAGGTGATCATATGCTTAATGCTGCTACTGATTTGGAACACAGGTGTATTTAGGGATCATGATGGACCAAAAACATGAAAATCAGGAGTTGACATTTTTTGGGTTGGGTATCCTCATTGATACATCATAGCAATGCTTAGTAAAAGTAATACAAATGGGATGTCAATTTTTTGGATATCCAATTCATGTCTAATATCTAATTTGAAAAACATTTTAAAATGTAATATTTTGGTGCTATAAATTGGATATTAGATCTAAATCGGATATCCAAGTTTTGCACACATATACCCAAGAGTAATTAGGAGGTGGAGGGTGGGAAAGAAAGAGAGAGAGAGGGAGAGAGAGGGAAAGGGGGAGAGAGAGAGAGAGGGGGAAACGAAGAGAGAGAGAGAGAGACAAAGAGGGGGGAGAGAGAGAGATAGAGAGAGATAGAGGGGGCGTTAGCTCTCAAAAATGCACACTGAATGCCTCAAGAGGCTGCCAATCTCTTGATACGTTTCAGGGATACGTTTCAGGGTAACAAACAAGGTTAAGAGAAGTCAACCTTCTACTCTTAGGTGCTGCTAGACCTAGGCGGGTGTACCTTTCTATTTGGTGCAAACTTAACTTGTGATTATCTTCTTAAAATAATTTCTTCACAATGGCAATGGGAGGTGAACAAATGAAATCCAACTTGAAAACAATAACAATATTCTTATCTGAATCCTAAAATGAATGCTTGATTAACATATGTAAAGAAAATTGAATAAGATCAAATGGTGAAGTGCAGAAACTAGTGCCTTGTTGGGTATGCGGAGTCAAATGAGATCACGATGAGCAACACTTCTCTAAAGAAAACTCAAATTATCTGGCATATATTCTATTTACAACTTGTATAAACATGCAAGAATGTGATTACTAAGCTCTACTTGAATAATCCAATTGAATCCCTCTGATTACTATGATTAACTAAAAGGATTTAGTCTTTACTTGAAAGAACCAATCAATTAATCACACAAGTACAATGAATGTGCAATGATAAATTGAATACAAACTTTTCATATCAATTTAAACAATAAAAAAGAATCCACCTTGGAGACATCTTAGCAATCCTTTTATTAAATTCAACAGATAACTGATACCAGACATGTGCAACAACATCAATTGACATTCATAAATACCTCCATTTTAAAACATGCATTATAGCCTCTGACCTGATAAATCTATTGTATTGTATCCATTAGAATTGCCTACTGTATATCGAATATCTAATAGCTGATGTCTTTCTACAATTACCAAAATGCCTATTTATACACCAGCATGAAAAAACATATCAAATTGAAATAACATGTTGGCCCTCTAGAGAATTTGGGCTCTAATCAAGTTAGCCTACAATGGTAATTAAACATCTACATGTCGGCCACAACATTTGAATTTCTGTTATTCATCAGTGAGACACTCGGTGAGACATTTCGTTAACTATGCCAAAGGCAATTCAATCGCTAATCATCTCGTGTTCACTATGCTCGCATTCGCCGTGACATGTTTGAGTCAAGGAGATATCTTGTAGATCAAATTACGTTTCCCCGAGAGTGCTTTTACCTTTCACATGTCGCCAGGACCTTCTATTTGTCACACCGAGCCACACCTTTCATTTCATCCGCTTCACTATAGCTCAAAGATATCAGGGAGACCCTATGTCGATCATACAATGTTTCACCGAAGGCACCCAGTTATTCATATGTTGTTTAACAACCCCATTTTCATGCCGACAAAGCAACCACAACATTCTATTTGATGAGACCCTGGGCACCTCACCAAGACCACACAACAAAAAAAATAGGTCACACCGAGCAATTATGTTTTGTTCTATTCACTTTCGCCAAGACATTTTGGGTTCTCACCGATAGAGACCTCATCGTGTTATTGGTGAGACATAATGATGTAAGGGAAACCTCATGTAGAGTGCTCTTGTTTCACCAAAAGTTAGCCCAAGCTAGCCCTTTGTTCACCAAGAGAAAATAGATCTCACACTGAAGGCCATCTGAAAGAACCCCTATGCTCCGTTGGTAAGACATGCGCACGTCGCCATGACCCTTCAACAAAGACTTATGTTTGGCTGAAGAGGAGACACATATGAAGTGTCAGCGAGACCAAAGGTCACTCACCGAGACCTCATATCGATAGCCCAACTTACACCGATATGCACCCTCCTGTCACTGGTCGGCAAGACAATGTGTAATCGCTATGACATACTCCAAAGGAAAGTGTCTCACTGATAAGCCTCATGTGTAATGTCAGCGAGACCGAAGGTCATTCACCAAGATGTTTCATCGAAGGAAAACTCCCACCAATAGGCTCCTTCATAGTCGCCGAAAGACCAAAAGAGTCTTACCGATAGACCTGTAGTATATAAATGTTAGCATAAAAACAACACAGGTCGGGGAGACATTCAAGGACCTATGCCAATATGGACACAGAGGTGGAAAAAGAAGACAAGGATGAGATGGGACAAAAATGAGCCAAAAAATGAGCAAACATATCATGAAATGAAGAAAATATGCATAAGGAAGGACTCATATGGAGACTCATGGGTATGAATGATATGCAAATATATCAAATTTTAATAGTTCCAACAGTGGCTCCGTCTGGGGATGAATGATAGTAAGATCATTGCAAGGAACTAGAATCTTTGGATGAGCATACCAGACATAAAATGATGAACCAATGAGCAGAGATGGAATGAATGGCAATGGAAATGAAGCATGAAGGAAAGAATGCAAAATGAATGCAAGATGGAGGTGAATGGAAAATGAGAGTGAAATGGAGATGGACAAAATCCTAAACTATTGTGCATGGAAATTTTTTTTAAAGAGGATGAGAAAGAGTTGTCCATGCACTGCGCCTCTCTCCTTACTTCATCAAGTTCAACGAATTGCTCCATTCTTTCCTCCATAGGTTCAGGGACATCCAAATATTCCTAAAAAACAAACTTGTAGACTGGTAACAAATTCTGCAAAGGCATCCTAGCCTGTGCTCCATACACCAATTCAAATGGGGATTTTCCAATTGCCTTCTTCACAGTAATCCTATCAGCCCACAAAGCCAATTTTAACTTTGAATCCCAAGCCTTCTTGTTCTGCCCTAGCATTATCCTTATAATCTTCAAAAGACTTTTATTGCTAGACTCTGTTTGACCATTGACTTGTGGATGATAAGGAGCTGCATAAGAAATAGTAATGCCATACTTATCACAAAAGCTTTTGAATTCATTTGATCTGAAGCACATCCCATTGTCTGTGATTATCCTCAATGGTGTACCAAATCTGGTGATAATGTTGTCCATCAGGAAATTTGTTACAACTTTACTTGTAGCCTGCTTGGTTGGGATTATCTCCACCCACTTTGTAAAATAATCAGTGGCAACTAGTATCCATCTATGTCTTCCACTTGACTTCTCTTGTATCTCTCCAATGAAATCAATCCCCCATTGATGAAAAGGGGCATCAACTTGCAAGGGTCATAGTGGCAAAGCACCCTAGTACTTCAATTTTTTAGAAAACTTTTGGCAAGCCTGACATTTTCTCACATGTGTAAAAGAATCATTAAAGACCTTTGGCCAATAATACCCAGCCCTGAGAATTTTGTGTGCAGTTGTCTGTGTTGAATAATGTCTTCCACATACTCCTTTATGCATTTCACTTAAAACATGCTTGGCCTATGACTCATCTAGACATAATAACAATATGCCATCTCTGTTTCTCCAAAATAGATCTCCATCCATGAAGACATACTTTGATGCTTGCAACTTCAAATTTCTCTTTTGGCTATCACTCAATCCATCTAGACACTTCATATATTTAAGATAATGCATAACATCAGTATACCAAGGAGTGTGCTCAATACTTGCAATTACAGTCCCCTCTCCTACATTACATACTTGACTTGCTTCAATATTTGATTCTGCCATCAACCTAGCCAAGCCTTGACCTCTTACTAACTTAGTGATCTGTATCTCCATGTCAAACTCTTGAATCTTGTTGATCCATCTACATATTTTCCCTGTAACTTCAGATTGTGTCAAAGTATCCTTGATAGCAGCATGAGGGACATAAGCAATCACATTTGTTCCAACAAGATATGGCCTGAAGGCTTTTGTAGCTTTTACTAAAGAAAATACTTGTTTTTCCATTATATCATACTTCAACTCAAACCCTTGTAATGATTTACTAAAGAAGGATAGGTTGTTCATGACCATCCTCATTCTTCTGTAACATAACAACAACAATAGTATGCATTGAAGCAAATGAAAATATCTGAAAGGGCTTTGTAAAATTTGGAGATTTAAGAATAGGAGCCTCTTTGATAGCCTTTTTGATAGACATAAAAGCATCTAAAACTTCAGCAGTCCAGTCCATTTTTTGTCCTTTCTTCAACATTTTTGATATGGGCTTAATGATCTTAGCTAAATTAGAAACAAATCTCCTAACAAAATTAATTTGTGCAAAGAATGACTGCATAGCCTTGATAGTTTTGGGAATAGGAATTTTATCAATAGCTTCAACCCTCTCAAGATCTATCCTAATTCCCTCTTTTGAAACAATATGTCCTAAAAGCTTACCCTCTATGACTATGAAATGACATTTCTTAGGATTTAAACTGATACCATATTTTAAGGCTTTAATAATACCTTTTCTAGATGTTGGACATGATCTTCAGCCTTTTTTGAATAAGCAGTCAGGTCATCTTGGTTCACCACCATGATAACATTAATCAAATCAGCAAACACTACATCCATAGCTCGTTGAAAAGTCACTCCAGCATTGGTGAGACTAAATGGCATTCTTATGTATACATATGTTCCCAAAGGAGTTGTGAATGTTGTCTTGTATTGCTCAGATTCCTTGACTTTAACCTGATTGTATCTAGTAAACCCATCCATCATGGACAATAATTCACACCTTGTTACTTTATGCAATATAGCCTCCATATTGGGTAAAGGATAATTATCTTTGAGAGATGCCATATTTAAATTTCTAAAATCCTTGCATAATATGATGTCTCCATTTTTCTTCCTCACAGGGACCAAGTTTGAGACCCACATTGAATGTCTGATTGGTTTGATAATTCCTCCATCCCTGAGCTTTGTCAATTCTTCTTGCATTTCAGGCTCCAGCATTGGATTTATGGGTCTTTAATTTTGTCTGAAAGGTTTGGCATCTGGCTTCAATGGTATTTCATGCTGAAACAAATCTTCCCTGTACGCTTTTAGATCTTCATAAGACCAAGCAAAAACATGCTTGTATTTTCTCAGCAACTCTATCAACATTCTTCTAATTGTAGGGCTGATCTTCTTTCCAATCTATACCTTCCTTGGTGCCGTCTCAGTCCCTAAATTAATTTCTTCAATATCCTCCTTTTTGACTAGTGTTTGCCTTATGAGGGACCGATCATTTTCATCATACACCCTCTCCAATGCCACTAAGCCTTTAGGAAGCTTATTTGTTTTGAGCTGTAAGATCTCCTTGCAAAACATAGTTTGCTTCCAATCTACTTCCTCAACCAAAGCATTGAAATCAATTTCCTGGGCTTCATACTGATCTATGCAATGAAGAAATTTCAAAAGGTCAGTATCATAATTGAAGACTTGCCAATTATAAATGTTATTAGGAACAACAGGCCTCATCTTGAACTCAATCTGTGATACCCCAACCAATGTGACATCATCTCTTTTCAACGCCACATTTGCTAAAAAATCAGCCATTATGTTCTTTGATATGTCGATCCACTCAATTGAAAATGCATCAAACAACTCAATTGTGTCCCATGCAACATTCTTGTATTGCTTTAATCTTTTGTGATTTGCTACATACTTGGATTTAATTTGTGAAACAACCAACTCAAAATCACCAAAAATAGTTAGCAACTTAATCTTGTGTTTCACAACTATGTTCAAACCTGTCAATAAAGCTTCATACTCTGCCACATTGTTTGTACATTCAAAAGCCAACAAGAATGAATATTTAAAAGTAGTACCTTCAGGGGAAACAAAAACAATCCTAGCGCCATTACCTTCTTGGTTGCATGCTCCATCAAAATACATCTTCCATACTTCATTACAGTTGTGTGCCACATGCTTTTCAATTGGATCACTATTGGTTAATTTTGGTTGAGCTGGTTCAATCTTAAAACTTCCAAGATCAACATTATAGAAGCAATTGATCTGATCTTGAGGAACATAATCAACAAGCTTTTTCATTCTCGGCTCTCTATACAACCTGACTTCCTGACCATTCACTGGGATTGTAGCATAAGACAAATCAAACTACACGTTGCTCCCAACAACTACTATCCACTGCCTTGACAGAAGCATCCCAAACTGAGGAGGAGTATCAATCACTGTTATATCTATATTATAAGCCACCTGTGGATAAGTAGCTATTTTGACTTCAACACCTCTCATAATGCCTACCATAGGTACAGGTCTATTATCCATTGCATAGCACTTCCCTTCCACGTATCAACCCACATGCCAAGGCGTTTCATTACTCCCTCTTGGCATAATTTTATAAGCGACACGGGGAATCTATCATACAATTCCTCAACAATTTATTATTTATAAGCAATGTGGTGAAGAAAGGATCCACTTGTGGGGAGGTTGTTAAAACATCACCCAAACAGACTTCTAAATTATTTATCTTTTCCTGCCTATTGACTTCTTCAAAATTCATGTGTTTTTCATTCCCATTTGTAATCAATTGAATATCATTATCTCTGTATTCCTTAATTTTCATCAATTCAAGTAGTGGAACATACATTTTTACCTAGGATAACGCATGTGTGAAGTCAAAAGAGGAGCTCTCCATCTTAACAGTCTTCTTCAGTTCTAATATTTCTCCCTTGTTTTCTTCTTTTTCTTTTTTACTAGGCTGATCAGACTTTTGCATCTCCTTGTGTAATTCTTCAACTTTCTTCTTTTGGATAGGCTTCTCTCCATTTTTACCATACTGTTTATTTTTTGGCTTTTTCATAAGTTCTTGTGTTGCTTTCTAATCTTTCATAAAAATTCCTCTAGGCATACCTTCCATCTCATTTACTTTTCTATTTCTCAACCAGTATTTACTTCTTGCTTCTTCAACTGTTGCAACAGTGAGTCTTTCTATTTCTTCTTTGGTGAGTCTTCTAATATTACTTTGAGCAGGTGCCTCAGCTGAATGTGGCTCTATAAAATCTTCTTTAGAATCAGAAAGGATCTATTGTTCAACCATATGAACATTATATTTCTGATTTGAAACATCATATTCATAACCTTCATCCTCTGAAGATGAGTTTCTTTCCTCAACATGGTGAAGAATATTTGAAGTCAAATATACCTTGTGGTCTTCTCCATCATTCTCCATCAACATTCCCTCCTCTTGCATCCTTTGAGCTCTACTTGAATAATCAGTGGAAATCCCTCTGATTGCTATGATTAACTAAAAGGATTTAGTCTTTACTTGAAAGACCAAATCAATTAATCACACAGTACAGCCGAATGTGCACTAATAAATTAAATACAAACTTGTCATATCAATTTAAACAATCAGAAAGAATCCATCTTGGAGACAACTTAGCAATTCTCTTATTAAACTCAATAGATAACCGATACCAGACATGTACAGCAACATCAATTGACATTCATAAATACCTCTATTTTTAAAACATTATGCATCATATTTCGGTCGATAAATCTATTGTACTGTATCCATCAACATTGCCCTCTTGTATATCAAATATCTAATAGCTGAGTGTCTTTCTACAATTACCAAAGAATGCCTATTTATACGGCCTTGAAAAAAAGCATATCAAATTGAAATAACATGTCGGCCCTCTGAGGTAGGCTCTAATCGTCATCTGCGGTAATTAAACATCTACATGTTGGCCACAACATTTGAATTTCTATTATTCATTGGTGAGACATATAAGTTAACCAATAAAACAATTCAATCGCTAATCATCTCATGTTCAGCGTGCTGCGCGTGCATGACATGTATGAGTCAAGGAGATATCCTATAGATCAAATTAAGTTTCCCGAGAGTGCTTTACCTTTCACATGTTGTGGAGGGACCATACATTGCGTCACATTGTTTGCCTTTCATTTATCCGCTTTGCTATAGCTCAAAGATATCGAGACCTATATGCAGTCAGCACAATGTTCAAAGGCACCCACTTATTTATATGTGTTGTAACAACCCCATTTTTCATGTTGACGAAAGCAACCCGCGGCATTCTATTGGTGAGACCGGGCACCTCGCCCGAGACCACACCTGCAAAACAAATAGGTCACACCAAGTAGTTATGTTTTATTCTATTCACTTTTTCCAAGACATTTTTGCTTTCTCACCGACAGAGACCTCATCGTGTTATCGGCGAGACATAATGATGTCGGGGAAACTTCATGTAGAGTGCTCTTGTTTCACTGAAAGTTAGCCTGAGCTAGCCCTTTTTTCGCCAAGAGAAAATAGATCTCACACCGAAGGCCATCTGAAAGAACCCCTACGCTCTATCGGTAAGAAATGTGCACATCACCATGACCCTTCAGTGAAGACTTATGTTTGGCCAAAGAGGAGACACATACAAAGTGTCGGGGAGATCAAAGGTCACTCACCGAGACCTCATATCAATAGTCCAACTTACACTGATATGCACCCTCCCGCCACCAATTGGCAAGACAATGTGTAATCGCTATGACATACTCTAAAGGAAAGTGCCTCACCGATGAGCCTCATGTGTAATGTCGGTGAGACCGAAGGTCATTCGCCAAGACATTTCATCTAAGGAAAACTCCCAAAAATGCAGGCTGAATGCCTCAAGAGGCTGCCAATCTCTTGATATGTTTCAGGGTAATGGACAAGGTTAAGAGAACTCAACCTTCTACTCTTCAGGTGCTGCTAGACCTAGGCAGGTGTACCTTTCTATTTGGTGCAGACTTAACTTCTTATTATCTTCTTAAAACAATTTGGTCACAATGGCAATGGGAGGTGAACAAATGAAATCTAACTTGAAAATAGTAACAATATTTTGATCTGAATCCTAAAATGAATGCTTGATTAACATATGTAAAGAAAACTGAATAAGATCAAATGGTGAAGTGCACAGACTAGTGCCTTGTTGGGTATGCAGAGTCAAATGAGATCAAGATGAGCAACACTTCTCTAGAGAAAACTCAAATTATTTGGCATATATTCTATTTACAACTTGTATAAACATGCAAGAATGTGATTACTAAGCTCTACTTGAATAATCTAATTGAATCCCTCTGATTACTATGATTAAATAAAAGGATTTAGTCTTTACTTGAAAGAACCAATCAATTAATCACACAAGTATAGCGAATGTGCACTGATAAATTAAATACAAACTTGTCATATCAATTTAAACAATCAGAAAGAATCCACCTTGGAGACAACTTAGCAATCCTTTTATTAAATTCAATAGATAACTAATACCAGACATGTATAGCAACATCAATTGACATTCATAAATACCTCCATTTTAAAACATGCATCAAAGCCTCTAATTTGATAAATCTATTGTACTGTATCCATCAGCATTTCCTATTGTATATCTAATATCTAATAGCTGATGTCTTTCTACAATTACCAAAATGCCTATTTATACACCAACATGAAAAAAAAACATATCAAATTGAAATAACATGTCAGCCCTCCAGAGAATTCGGGCTCTAATCAAGTCAGCCTACAATGGTAATTAAACATCGACATGTCAACCACAACATTTGAATTTCTATTATTCATCAGTGAGATAGTTGACGAGACATATCGTTAACTATGTCGAAGGAAATTCAATCGCTAATCATCCCATGTTCACTATGCTCGCATTCGCCGTGACATGTCTGAGTCGAGGAGATATCCTGTAGATCAAATTACATTTCCTCGAGAGTGCTTTTACCTTTCACATGTCATCGGGACCTTTTGTTCATCACACCAAGTGGCACCTTTCATTTCATCCACTTCGCTATAGCTCAAAGATATCGGGAAGACCCTATGTCGATCATACAATGTTGTCCATGATGGATGTGTTTTCTAGATACAATCAGGTTAAAGTCAAGGAATTTGAGCAATACAAGACAACATTCACAACTCCTTGGGGAACATATGTATACATAAGAATGCCATTTGGTCTCACCAATGCTGGAGCAAATTTTCAATGAGCTATGGATGTAGTGTTTGCTGATTTGATTAATGTTATCATGGTGGTGTACCAAGATGACTTGACTACTTATTCAAAAAAGGTTGAAGATCATTTCCAACATCTGGAAAAGGTATTTATTAAAGCCCTAGAATATGGTATTAGTTTAAATCCTAAGAAATTTCATTTCACAGTCACATAGGGTAAGCTTTTAGGACATATTGTTTCAAAAGAGGGAATTAGGTAATATCCTGAGAGGGTTGAAACTATTGATAAAATTCTTGTTCCAAAAATTGTCAAGGCTATACAGTCATTCTTTGGACAAATTAATTTTGTTAGGAGATTTGTTTCTAATTTAGCTAAGATCATTAAGCCCATATCAAAAATGGACTGGACTGCTGAAGCTTTAGATGCTTTTATGTCTATCAAATAGGTCACACCGAATAGAATTTTGTGGTCACTTTGTCGGCATGAAAATGGGGTTGTTACAGTGAAATATGAATAAGTGGGTGCCTTCGGTGAAACATTGTATGATCGACATAGGGTCTCCCTGATATCTTTGAGCTATAGCGAAGCAGATGAAATGAAAGGTGCGGTTTGGTGTGACAAACAGAAGGTCTCGACAACTTGTGAAAGGTAAAAGCACTCTCGGGGAAACTTAATTTGATCTATAGGATATCTCCTCGACTCAGACATGTCATGGTGAATGCGAGCACAGTGAACATGGGATGATTAGGAGTCTTTTCTACAAACCTGTAGTATATAAATGTTAGCATAAAAACAACATAGGTTGGGGAGACATTCAAGGACCTACGCCGATATGGACCAAAAGGTGCAAAAAGTAGACAAGGATGAGATGGGACAAAAATGAGCCAAAATATGAGCAAACATATCATGAAATGAAGAAAATATGCATAAGGACTCATATGGAGACTTAGGGGTATGAAAGATATGCAAAAATATCAAATATTAATAGTTCCAACAGGGGGAAAGGGAGAGAGATATATATAGAGAAATAATTAGGAAGGTTAAGGGAGAGGGGAAGAGGGGAAGAGTGTTGAGGGTAGAGGATAGAAGGTTTAAGGATT